>BGPR01000788.1:0-67761 GCA_013235015.1 Araneus ventricosus
AGAGCAGCTCTCGTTTCTTAAGAAACTGCATTTTCTAAGACTTTTTGGTGATCTGGATTATAAAAAAAGGGGAATGAATTATCAGAAGATATTCAGAAATGTTTGACAGAATCCTCAAAATAAAATAACATGACTGCAGATCGCAGGGATCACTTCAGAAAAATAGTTGTTTTACTTTCAACTTAAATCGTCAGATCCATTTGATTGCAGTTACTTTTAATCGTTAACTCATTTTGTAGTTTACGAATTTAGTAAAATACTTAGGATGATGGAGGTGGACGAGTTTAGGTTTAAATTAGCTAACGTTCCGTTTTGAAGCTATATAAGGGTTACTTTTTAGGAGTGACCTCGTGATTTTGAACCACGATCAGATGTCGGGGGGGGGGGACACCTAATCCGGCAAACCCTCTCCAAACTTCCATACTACACCAGCGATAGGACGCTTGACCCAGGCAGGTATAATGTAAACAAAGCCCGTGAACACGGCGGATCCGGTAGGACAGGGTCTCGATTCAGCCACAAAACAACGACGATCCCAAGACCTCCAAGATCCGCCATGTTAGTCATATTAATGTCAATTTTTTAAACAATACGAGTGCTATTTTTGGAACGAACCTCGTAATTTTCAACTCTGGACACATGAGGACGATATCAGAGACGGTATCTCTTCTCCAAACTTCCGCGCCACAGCAACGGAAAGGCATTTGTTCTTCGACATTGGATTTATTATCTATCAGGCCCCCTGTACACGGCGAATCTTGGGTGATTTAGTTATATTAACGTTCCAAACGTGTTATAACGTAAACGTTATAACACGTTTTGAAACAACACGAGGGCTTTTGGGACGGACTTCGTAATTTTGAACCTCGGTCAGATGACGAGAACGACAACCCCCCCCCCCCCTCACCAACTTCCGAACCACACCAACGGGAGGACGTTTAACCGTATGATTTAGTTTGCAACAGGACAAGGCGGATCTTCAGTGGAATCGGGTTTCGAACCTGGAACCCTCCGACCCTGAAGTCTATACACACAGAGACCTCACCACTAGGCCACCGTGGCCCTCTAACGCAATGGAGGTTGAGTAATATAAATGGGGGAGGGCTTTCTTATCGTCTTATAATGCATATACTAATCTGAGCTATCGTCCTTTCGATTCTACGAGATCTCTTTCAAGTATTTCCCCTACGTATGATTTAACGTGCAACATGCCAAATACACGACGGATCTTCAGTGGAATAGGGTTTCGAACCTGGAACCCTCCGGCCCCAAAGCCGAGACCTTATCACTAGGCCACGCGGCCTCAATCTTTGGTGGAATGGGATTTCGAGATTAGAACCCTCTGGCCCGAAGCTGAGGTCTTAACATCTGTTACGATTTCGATTCATATTTCTTTAAATATTAAACAATTGGTATTCACAATCAAGGATAATTTAAATTAGGCTTACCTTGAGCAGGTTTTATAATCTTTTATTTTCACATTTAGACGAACACTTACAGGACAGAAACAGACAAGAACACAAAGGTATAATAATGATTACATGCATACGGCTATTTTCACATGCGCAGTAGGTAGCGCTTGCAGCGCCCTCTTTTCTGATTACAATACTGAGTTACAACAACATCAGGCCACCGCGAGTCCGAAAGACTACAGGATAACATTTCACACGCTGAATGAATTCGTAATAGGCTTTTGTCATCGATATCTGTAAATATGTCAGTGATGAGTTCTAAATATTACACCCGAATAGAACTTTCAGCGAAGTATCATTCATTACTTGCCATTTCCTCAACCTTTGCTTTCTACTCCTAACAATGGTCTTTCAAAATAAAAGAGAGCGCTTCTTAAGTTTTAATTAACTGAGCAGCAAAGAAATTGGGTGATGGATATTCGTGTCAGTGACGCTCGAATGCGATTTCAAAATATTTTATGTGTAAAAATGACCGAGTTAGAAGCGACCACACAATGTAGTCTTGCATCAAGTGAAGGTGATTTTCAACATTCGTCTTTCACTACAGTGTAAAGGCGGCCACTCACTTCACGGATTTTTGGAACGCGAGACGGAAAAACCCATCAAATCTGAGGAAACGATCCAAACGGATCGTCATGTTTGGAATTCCGTCTGGACTGAAATCCGAGAGTGCGGGGAACGAAAGTTCTGCGCCGAGGGAATTGAGAAGGGGAAAAGCCGTGATTGTTGTGTCGGGAGAAAGATTTTACCGATTGTCATCTTGCATTTTAGAAGGGTAAGTGTATAAATATTTATTTATTTTCCCCTTAAATCACTAGAATATGTTTTAACTCTGCATGTTCATAAGCCTAGCTCAATGATTCTTAGATATTAAAGCTACGTGATAATAATAATTTCGAATGCTTTTCAATTGCTCTCTTTGCTGTACAATCATAACATTAATACAATGTTTTTATTTGTTAGCCAAGTTGAATAGTAAGTGTATGAAAATTTAATCGAATGCTGCGAGTAGGATTATTTACTAAAAAATATAATTTAACCTTTCATTTCACATAAAATAAAATCTGCTTTTAAAATTCATTAATGTTTTAAAATGTCATCCATGTAATGTTTTTTGAAGAATTTATTAAAAGTTCAAACTATGGACACTTTGTTTTTTTTTTAATGCTGAGTCTCCTAAGATTATATTCATTTTTAATAATAGACAGAAGAAATTTATATGTTATTACTAAATTTGAATTCTTCTAAGATTGTTTTTAAACTATTACTTACTTTATTACTTCTATTATGATAAATTCAAAAGATAGCAATTCTTAAATCTTCTTGGAGACATTGCTAAAATGTTCCAAGTTATAAAATGTTGCTTGTACAAGCTGTAACTTTTGTTATAAATTGAAACTTATTCTCTTTTCTATAAATGTGAGTGAAACAGTTTTATTTAATCCTTTAAAGTGTGTCTGAATAATTGTTGGAGAATAGTTTTAATGTTACTTAGTATATTTAATTTATCTTTTAAAGTATTATCCACTTATCTTAATTCATTGTGTGCAAAATTCACATAGTATATTTAGGAAACAATGTATTTTGCTTAGTTTTGTCTCATTGTAAATTTAAATTATTTTAAAATTTAATTTATGACATATGGGTATTATTTTTGTAGTTTTTAAGTAATGAATAATTTTATAATTATATAATTTTAATGAGTTGTTATTCTTCATTTACAGATTTCAAGTATATTCTCTTTGAATTAAATAAATAGACTCTGCGTGGACTTCAGAAACAGCGAACTATGGCTGAATGCACAGCCAGTGAGACTGAACACAGGGCCCTCACCGAAGATAAAAAAGAGACCATATTGCATCTCCCATAGAATTGGAGTGGCCTGATGGTCAGTGAATGTAACAATTAATTCTCTCATCAAAAGACAAGTCATGTTTTCGTCATATAACATTGTTCTACATATTTACATTTTAACTCAAAAATTATTCAGTCAAATGTAGGAGCTTGAATTTTTAAAAGTTTGACATTAATATAATTTAGTGATTAAATAAATTGGTTGAATAACTGTTAATTTCAAAAGACCTGTGGGTTTTTCAGTTTATAGCTGTGTATATATTTTTGAAAAATAATAGTTCATATAATAAAATTGGCTACTAATATGTTATTTAATAATTATTGCAAAATTAAAAATGATAAACAAAAGGGGCTCCAAAACTACAAAGAAGTGGACATTGGAAATTCTCAGCGAAAGCAAGACCACCAGTTCTCGCAAAAGAAAAAAAAAACCAAAGCAAACACAAACTAATTATTTTATTTTGTGACAGATTTAAAAAAAATTTCAACATATGGTTTTTTGTGCATGTGATTTACTAGTAGTATTTTGAAACGAAATGTACTTTATGCTACGACACATCCCTGCATGCAGAGGTTAAGATCTCTGGTTTGAAGTAAATTAAATGCACTGACAAGTTTTTTTGTATACGAGTTTAAAGCTGAATTTGTCATCTGTTGAAAAATTTGTAAACATTGTTTGTAATAAAAATATTTTTTTGACAATTCATGAAGTTTGTAAATTATTTATGTTTCTGTATATTTTTAACTATGCAGCCAGAAAAAAAATTTAAGCGAAGTTCTGTTTTTTAATTCATATCTAAAAACTAAAGAATTTTATAAATAATTTTGCAGCTAAATATTTATTATTTTTATTCTAGAACTGTCTTGGTTGATTTACAATGTTATATAAGTAGCAGTAAATATTTCAATTCTATCTTCAGTGTCATTCATATCATTAATTTAATAAATAGCATCTGGTGCAAAATACTTAGGATAATCACCTTGATTAAAATTCTGATTTAAATGAATTTGAAAGACACGAAAGTGTTAAATTATGTTTTATGAAGTAAGTGATTAGATTCTTGACAAAATATTCTTAAAGAGATATAAAAAAAAATACATTGCAGATTTAAATATTACAAGTCTTTTTACAGAGACACTTCAAAATAAATTTATACAGTTTAATATCTTTATTTTATTGAATTGTATTAAATGTTGCACTAAAATTAGGAAGTATATTTGGAAACATTGCAGATTTTGTAAATATTTAAAAAGGACAAGATCAAACTTTTTCTAAGGTTAGAAATAATAAAATTTACATCTGTTTAAAGGTTTTGGCAGTTGTTTTATAGAATTTTTATTTAAATTGGATCAATTTTGTAAAAATATTTTGTGATAATTTATGTTATTGATTGGTAAAATTTTTTTAATAGTATTTGGTGTATAGGACAGCTTTAATTTATAAAAATAAGATGGCCATTTTTTTATATACTCTTATACCTTCAACCTGTTGTCATGATTATAAATGTGATTATAGTATGTCATGACTATTTAGAGCTAGATTTGTTAGTCAGAATATCCTGAAATATTTTTCTGAAAACTATTGTACATAATATACAAGATTTTTTTATTAATAGTTGCAGTTGAGTTTTCTTTCTTGACTAGGAATTCCATTTATTGAGCTGAGTTTGAGAATTTTTTTACATTGGAAAATTCCATCAATATATGCCTCAAAGAGAGAGGTTACAACAACAATATAATAAAGTGTCTCACTGGTAGTTGATACAATTATAAATTGACTATTTCTAGCTTTTATATAATGCAATAAGTATGACATTGAAGAATAAGCAAACGATTGTCCTCGGCTATATGAATAAATCCATCAAACTGTGATTTTAATAACATGTCTTGCATTCAATTAGGTAAAATGATTTAAGTGCCTAATTTGGTTGCCTTTGGTTAGTTTAGGATTTTTCAAATATATTTTCTTAAGAAATATGAAAGTCATTCGAGTGTGCTTGTTATTACTTTAGCCTAATACAATGGCAATTTTATCATAAGATTTCTGTATGTAAAAATTTTCAAGAAAATTTTTTTTCAATTAAAATTAGAAAAAATGTTTTTGTCCGTTATGGTGAATGAGAATGCATATTCAAAATTATTTACTTTTTTATTCTGTGAAAGCAAAGGTTTCAAAATCACGTTGGAAAGAAAATAATTGCAAATGTAATATTTTTTAACAGCCAAGCATAAAAAGAATATATATATATATACACATATGATAAAATGACCTTTAAAATTTCACTACACCAGCTAATTTTATACGATAAATAATACTTCCTTTTTTGTTATTTTAAAAAGTTTTATTTATTGACTGTTAAAAGACTATATCATTTCACAAAGACTTTGTATCTACAGAGGCTGCTTATGCATTTTTTTGGTTCTTTAAAATGTAACTACAGAACTATTTTACATATTTTTTTTTTTTGTATTTTAAATAGTCAATTTGATAAGCCTTATTTTTATCAATCTTGCTACATCGTAACTTCCATGATAATGTCTTTTTTAGTATCGGAAGAGGTATTTTGTTGCATTCCTCTTGAACAGCTTTTCAAAGCCTGCAAAGGTAGGTCGACGTTTGGATAATGTGCTTTTTAAATGTTCAAAAATTCATGGGTGATACAAACATTGATAGGTGGGGTAGATTTAGCAGGAAGAGCAGTGAAGGGTACAGTCTTAATAGCCATTCCTGTTTTATTTATCCATTAAATTAACAGTAGATTGTGATGTGTGGCTGCTTGCTTTGTCTTAATGCAGTTCTACTGATTGCTGGCATTGTGGATAAGGAGATATTTCTTATTTAAAGATTGGGTTTAAAATATATTCCTGATAGTATGTGGAGTTGATTTTGACATTTTTCCCCACTCTCTTTTATTTTGCCATTACATGAGAAACCAGAAAGAATGATAAATCCTTAGAAACACTTTCTGTATATTCTTTAAACCAAGTTTTAAGAATTTTTTTCCACTTCGATGATAACAAATTGTTCCTTTATTCATGCAGTCATTTAAATTGACCCAAACTTCACCTATTTTGACAATTTTTCTCCTCATAAAGGCTTTTTCATAAAGAATTCTGCAGAGTACTTTGCATCAGTGATATGACATGGAGAAAGACGATGAATATTGTGTTTTTTTGGCGTTTTTAAGAATCCATCCATTGTTAATAATTTGTTTACAGTTGATATTGAGATGATTTTGCAACAAACCTTTGACTTGGGGGATTTTCTTTTTAACTTTAAATATCTCATCTTAGCAATATTCAAAATATTTGGGGGGTTTTCCCTTTAGATACATATTTGGAACAATTTTTCCAATTGAAACCAGACTTCTACAATTTTTTCCTCTTTTATTAAAAATATTACCTATCATAACTTAAGATATTGAATAACCTTGGCTTTCACAGCGTCATTTAATAACTGAATAAGAACAACTCTCTTCGGAACGTGCAAAGCCATAGCCTTCCATCCATCGCTTCTTTAAAAGCCTCATTTTGCATGGAATACAAAAATTTTAGGTCGGTGATGATAACGTATAATTTCAAAAATGTAATTGAAAATAAATTTTTCTATGGAGACAAATTTTTCCAACAGAGAAACAAAATCATCTAAAAAGTTTTCGAACAGACTCTATATTATGAATCATGCTCCACTATTAAAATTTTTCTCTTTAAGTGTGCTCAATTTGATTGTTAACAAAAATGCCAGTTATTCTTGTGCTCTCAAATTATTAAATAAGCCAGCTGAATGTTCTTAATATGGAATATCATTCAACAAAACAATGGAAAAAAATTGTAACTGTGATATAACAAAGTCAAGACACGTATCTTGTGTTTTGATTCAGAACAAATATATCATGAAGATATTGGAAAAATTTGAAACTTTTAGATAATATCTAGTAAAATAATAAAACTTCCTGTTTCATAAACTAGTGAAAATCCAGTCATTTTTAAAAATAGGCATGTATGTATGTGCATCACATAAACATGCTCAAACTAGTTTTCATTATCTTCTAAACAGAGTTGTTATCACTGTTAGTTATAATTAGCAAGCTGCTAACTAAATTTGCTTTATATATGAATTTACAGATTCCAAGTCATTGTAGTATTTCATAAAATTAATTAAAAATAATTTATGCTTTCAGTGCATCATTTTCTGTTTTGTACATGTTATATAAAAATTAAAGTTGTTATTCCAAGATTCTCAATTCCTTGTAGACTTCATATATAGAAAATTTGATTTTGCATAAAAAATGTCAATTCAAAATTGTCTAGCTTAAATTTGTTTATTAAACTATTTTTATACTATATATCAATACTTTACTTATTGACTATATTTATGGTATTGCATCATTTTTGTCTTTGCATTTATCAGTTTCACTTATAGTCTACTTTAAAGAACCCTTCAAGATCATCATTCAAAAAGGTGAACTTTACTGTTATTAAAAAAATTAAATTTGGAATCAGCTAATATCAAAATTAAAAACTCAAAATCATTTAACCCTCCATTAGTTGTGCGGGATACAGGTGTCTCCCATTAGTTTTCAAAACGCTGCATTTTAAATTCCATTTGTTGTTTAGAGGTCAATCTTTCCTGTCCTTCAAATACTCAGGAACAATATCACACAATTTCAAATGGCTTGTGCACAAGATATAAGAGAACACAAAGGGACAAGTGTACCCTGCGTGCCAAACCATGTAACAGTAATTGACAGTTGATCATTCTTCTGTTCCTGGTTCAGTGATAATGCTTACTTTCTTAACGACTTATGGCACTCGGCTTCATTTAATTTTTTTTTTTATATATTTTAAATAATTTTGGTTAATTTCAATCTAAAAAATAATTGAACTAGTTCATCAGCGAATAACTGGTTTCTAATTTCCCCAAAAAGCTTTTAACAGAGATCAAAACTAATTTATGTTGAAGTAGTTAATTTATATAAATGGGAATTATTCAAAGAATTTTTACCATATAAGAAGAGAGAAGTAAAGTCTTGAATATTTGACTGTGCCAATAATGTGTCATTATTGTTTACATTGCACTTTTCAAAACAAAATTCATTTTCAACATGTAACAATGCTTTTTATTGTTGAAATTAAATTCAAATGAATTTTATTGTCTCATCAAATCCTTCATTCACAAGTTTGTGCCACTATTGAAGTTACTATAGAATTTTCCCTTTCTTTGGCCATTAACAGCAAGACAACATTTTTAAAAGTCTGCATTCAAGAATAGAAGTATGTCAACAGAATCAAACTGGTTCCTAAAAGTTGATTTTCATTTCAATCGTTGCATCAAAACAAAATTCTATAGAATTTTCTCTTCAAAGAATGTACTAGCTTCTCAGAAAGCAATAAAATACATAGGGTAGTAAATTGAATATGTTGTACAAGATAAAACAATCATAACAAGAGAATACTGCTAATTTATTTATTAGTTAAAAGTTATATACAGAAAAAGATAACTTATGTCTCAAATATAAATCACAATATCTATAAGAAAAACTGCTTTAAGTAACATTTTAATTCAAAATCAATATCACATGTACAATTAATATTTTCCAGCATCATACCTTCCTTAAAAATAATATCACAACTAATAATCGCATTAAAATCTGCGGTAATCGTTCAGTTTAATACCACGTTTTAAAATCATTGACAACCACATTTTAATCCCAAATATCGATTAATAAATCTGTGATATGAGACTTTAGCTGCAAAGGAACAAAAATAATAAATTAAACGTGCAATTTCACACAGCGCGTGCATGAACTTGTTGTTGATATGTCAAGTGGGCTGAAAAAATCTCCGTTTTTCCCCAGACGCTAGAAAATCCCTATTTTATTCCTATCTAAATTTTCTTCCCACCTCAATGAAATACGGAGTGAGTGGCGTGCCTTTATTTTTCGATTAAAATGGGAGGAAAAAAAGACAGATCTTGGGCCAAATGGATATGAATGGACGTCAGATGAATTGCCGCCCTTAATGTACCAAAAGACAAATGTTGCTGAAATTGATGCATTCAGCTATGATTCACCTGACTTTGAGGTTGATATTTACAGAAAACAATGCGCGCTCGCCAGTTAACCAATTTTGTTACTTTTCGAACATTCTGTCTCTGAGCCTTTATCAAAATAAGTATTGATTCTAAACATAACATTATCAGGTATGATGTCCCAATTACTGCAATTTTTTCTCTTTTCGCCCTCACGAAAAATATGGTTTAGAATTCCAAACAAGGCAAATGCCTAAAATAAAATCTGTTTAGAATCAAGCGAAAGTGAAAGATAAGATTAACAACATGCGATAAGAATGTTTACATTTGCTTATCACTTAACAACTGAATGCCAGTTATCACAAAAAAAAGGGAAATGCCCACATTCAAGATGTTAAATGCAGCATTTGATTTTAAATAAAAATATGCATTATACAGAGTCATCTGGTCAAAACATGAAACAGTCACGCTCTCGAGTCAACATCACGATGACAACGATAAAATTGCACAGAAAAATGCTAGAACGCTTATATAGAAAAAACAAATAGATAAATTGAAGCATTTTCTAATTTTCTCATAAAATTACATATCCAAACCTAAGACGTTTCACTGATAGGTCAAAGGACGGAACGAAACAGGGAAAAGCGCATACACTTCACGCAAAAACCATCATACGGGTAACAGAACACAGTTTCTCTGTCACTTCTTACGCTTCGATGAGATATCCTTTTTTTTTCTTTGCTGATAAAAAAAAAAAAAAGATACAGATAATTGTCTGTACACCGCCACTGATCAATCCGACATTCTCACAGCAGGCATATCATCATCTTAAAGTTTTACATTTCAAACATAATTAAATTACAAAATACTTTTTTCACTAAAATTCACGACACAAAATATTCAATCCCACACACGATTAGTCACGAAAACTTTTTAGTCAGGCGTCACTAGTTAAAAAGTCCTTTTACCGGGACTGAATGAGCGCCTTTCAGCTTCCCATTCATTCATTCCAGGCAGCCACTGAAGAGAGACCTGAACTGCAGTTAGCCAAATGTCATAAAACATCCTTCTTGCATTTTTATCGCCAGCATTCGAGGAGTAAGTCACCAAAATAGACCCACTTAACCCTGTTTCATTTTCAACCCGATCGAGCACGCTATCTCCCCGGCTACACTTCACCACACCAGCGAGCCAAGGAGCTCCGCCTCGCCATTCAAGAGGCTCCATAAACGGAAGAACGGAATTTCCATATCAAAGGGATGGAGTTCGTTGATATTTAGATGTAAGGAAATCGGCGCCGTTCAAGGCCAAAGAGGTGACTCAACTGAAGCGTCCTGTGTAGATTCAACCGCCGTCGATAACAATTAAGGAAGCAATTGTAATCGCCCATTGATGAGTTTCCTGAGAGCACATTGTGCGCACTGAATAAAGGAACCAGTGGTAGAGTTCTCCCTCGACTTTCTCGTGCACTTCCACACAATCCAGGAATTTTGTAGGGGGAGGGGGAGGCAGAGGTCATAAAAATTTTGTTATCGTCATGACCTTAAGGATTATGCAAGTCAAAACATTTCAACCCTTTGCACTCTTATGTCGAGTCAGATTCGACATTCTGAATGATGCATCTTTTACACATTCTTGTTGAATAGCGCTTATTATAAAAGCCATATAATAGCAAAAACACACAGATTAAATTTTAGGAATTGAAACAAATTAATAACAATTTTCTTCAGCTTCCTAAAGTGCTAAATCAATCCTTACACTCGCATGCGTTTAATCAGGCATCTTATTATCTTTCGGGGTACAAAACTTTAACTTTACTCACCGGACAAAAAGAATCACATAGGACACTACAATACTTTTGATAATTTAATAAAAAGCCAATGAAATAATTAGGCAAAAAATGTTTTCGACCACGTTAACGCTACAAGTACGAATGGAATTACTGCAAAAGCGGGAGAATTTTCAAGCCAGAAAGCAATGTTGCCACGTTTCATTTGTTTTTTAAAAAAAGAGATTAAGAATAAACAGATGTAGTGATTTAAAAAAAAAATTTGGCCCCGATTTACACCTATTTCGGTGTTTAAACCACACATCCTTGTGTTTTTGAATAATCATGCTCACAGACAAAAAGACATAATGCCAAAAATGGCATTTTCGGGCTGAAAGAGGGGTAGAACGTGGATATCCATTAAAATCTCCACGCTAAATTTTTTTAAACTTCTCTTTCTATACCTCGTATACGAGAAAGTAAAAAGTTCTTCATAATAATGCGCGACACTTATCTCCTAGCACCGACCGAGGACTCATGAAATCTTTAAAATTACCCTTTGCTACGGATTGACCGAGTCCGAAGTAGTATATTCGGCTTGATTAAGCCAATTCGAAGTCGATGCAGTAAGGAAATCTAGCCGCATCAAAATGATCCATTGAGTTACCTCCACTCCGAAGACGGGATGTACCTCCTTCTGGAGGCGTTGGGCCGTGGCCGGTGATGGCTATCAGGACTCCGACCTTAGTTCCGACTCCGTGACACCGGTTATTCAACGACTCCGAATGCCTAGGCAGGGTGGGGGTGGAGACTCTTTTGTGATTACTTTTTCATGAAGAGTACAAAAAAGATTTGAAAAAGAAACTGAGCAAATTATACAGAGCACCAAAATCCGATTTTAAGGGGGGGGGAAATGTTGTGAGATAATATTTACGGTCATAAATAATATTACTAAAATAAAAAAAGTATTCCATCATAGATGCTTGCCAAAAAACACTATTAAGACATTGAAAAGGTAAAAAAGTTGTTTGATAAAAACATGTTTTCGGATACTGAGTCGAATGTTATTAATGAGTTTTCAATATATATCCGTGAAGAATAATTATCTTCCACTGAAATCGAATGAAGAGTGAAAAAGGCGACCAGATTTGAAAATGGACATATTATTATACAGTGATGGTAAAGAAATTTGAATGAGAAAAATGAGAGTGTTTTTAGCTATTATTAGAATACATTTTATATTTCACAACGCAAATAATCAGCAAAAATAAACTATGCCAGTACTTTTGTTGGCAAGTCAAGAAACTGTTGCTTCGTACAAAGAACAGTGAATAATTCGTAAACAGTCTAACTTTTAAAGTCCAAAATTACAATTCAGCTATGAAATCGACTTCCGTTCAGCTGCGTATATATGACACACAAGGAATGAATTTATTATTCACATCAATCCATTCATCCGTTACAATTCATCCAACTTCTTCTAGTTTTAGATTTCTACCTACATCCATACAGACGCAATTCAAAAATGAAACCACATAGTTTACTCACAAGAAAAACAAGATGTTATAAATGAGTACAAAATAATGTTCCAAAAATAATATATATAATAATAATATCCTTCTGATTTTAAACCTGTTCAAATAGTTTAATATCTATCTGCTGATTTCATAAAGTTCTTAACGGGAAATAGCAGCAAAGTTATTGTGACCTCAAACTTGAAATGCTTCGTAACAAATAATAAACAAAGTCGAGGTACATTAAAACAAAATCAGCGTTTTACCTTCCTCTAATAGCTCATCTTTTTGGAGAAGAAAGCTCAAAGTGTTGGCTACAGAATTTTGATGGTTTTTACTCTAGACTCCCGCTTATCCCAGAAAAAAGTAATATTCACAACGAACACCGTTCAATGAAGTGATTATTAGCTTAATGAAATTAACTCCCAGTTTTGAAGATATACAAGGGTTATTTGGGGAGGGACTTCGTCATTTTGAATAGTGGTTTGGATGACGAAGGCAGCACTTGGAGACAGCACTCTTTTTTCCAATCTTCCACGTCACACCAGCGGGAGGACTTTTAAATCTCAAAGTCAGATTTAACTTACACGAGCACATATATACGGTGCATCTTTGGTGGAATCAAGTTTCGAATATGGAACCCTCCGACACCTAGCCAAACAGGCTATCGCGGCCCATACTGTTACTGTAAATTCCCTTATTAGTGAAAAAAACATTTATAGTTCTCGAATAACTTTCAAACTGTTGTAAAGGATAAGTAGGGATCCTCAGACTGAAAAGCTTAGTCTATCTACTTGCTTAGAAAAATCAATTTTATGCAATCGATTTCAGAAATATTAAATTTGATTAGAATAAATTGTCTAAATACTTCGCAGGCGAAACTCGGGCACGTCTATAATGTATAGTTCAGGTGTTGGGAACTTGCGGCTTTATCAGTTATTTGTAATGAAATAATATATAATTGTCTGTGATATAATAATTACAGAATAATAATCCTTAAGATTCTGCTCGTGCAGCCTTTTGCCCAACTGTCGAAATTTAGTGAAGGCTTTCAGTGCAAAAAGATTTCCCACGCCTGGTATTGTTTTTTATTAAACCAGTGGGAGTGGTCTCTCCGAAACTTTCTCGTTATACTCCCAAGACATCTAGAGAAAAAAAATAAGCTAAAAGGTAGTAAAACGAACAAGCGTCCCTAACACGGTGGAGAAAAAGCGGAACATCATACCACGAGTTCCGGAGGTCGTGCTATGGCGCGGCAGGCGAAAAGAGTAGAATCAGAAGACGGCGCGATTACGCAATAGGACTGCGTAAGATTTAAACAAACCAAATTTCCAATTTCAACGCCTTTTTTCGAACCGATTGATAAAAATTTACAATTAATGTTAGAAGGCCACATACAAAATTTCATTTATCTACGCAATTTTGTTAATAAGTTATGGCGTTCAAAAGTATGCGATTATATACAGACCGACAGACGGGCAAGGCCCAAAAATTTGATACGGACCTGCACTCCTGATGATAAAACTGTGTACAAAATTTTATTCATATAGCTATTTAAATTTTTGAGTTATCGTGTTCACATGAACACGAACTGACTTCCCGTACACAAATTTTGTCCTAAATTTGATAGAAACCTACAAATTATGTGTAAAGGTCACATACCAAATTTCATCCCTCTAGCTCTAATAGTTTTCGAGTTATCGTGTTCACAGACAGAACGCCGCCCCATGTCCCCATGCATGATGCCATGACAGCCTCTGTACCGGTTGAGTGGACATGGGACAAGTGTGTTCACAGACAGACATAATTCCAAAATTGTGTTTTTCGGACTCAGGGAGGTCTAAAACGTGGAGATTTGGTCAAAATCTCGAGTTCGAATTTTTTGACGATTACAATACTTTCTCTTTGTATACTTCGTGTACGAGAAAGTAAAAAGAGCAAATAAAAGAAGCGCAACGGATTTAAAATTAAATTCCTGCGCATTTCATGGGTATCACACAGGCATGAATCGCTTACATTGATAAAAATTCAAAGAAATTCGTTATTTTTTTTACATGATCGCAAAAGATAGAAAAATTAGTTCAATACATCTTGCACATGACTAAAAATACGGCGATGCGCAGACTTATTATCTTTAGAGAAAACACAGTCCAAGAAAAAATAGACATTTTTACCTTAAATGAAGGGGGGTACCAGAGTCGACGAACGCATCGATAGGCAACTGGTATGCAAGACGGGAGTTACGCACTAACAATGAAAGTACAAAGGAACAACGAGGAGTGCACAAAAGCCAAGGGTTTCAAAAAAAAAATAAGCGCAAGAATGTCTTGCAAAATAAGATACGGGAAGAAGGGAATGTGTTTTTCCTTTCTCCCCCATTGCACACACTATTCGAACCAATGTTCCATTCAGCGTAGTAGCCGACAATGGTATGCGCCAGTTTTTTCTAACTAGATTCTGAACTACAGGAAATAAATATACGGCGCCTTGCTATAGGTTAACCCCTCAAGCCGTTTGTTTTCCCAGCTGTCCAATTAGATGACACCTTCTATTTTGGGAATGCGTTGTCATTTTTATTTAATTGAGATCTTAAAAGCATAGATGAAATGCTTACGGATTCCACGTAATTTTTGTATCGAATTATAACGTGTGTGAATGACTGTTTTAGTTTATAAGTGCAAAATTGCGATAATTCGATGCACATACGCTGTATGTCGAACCGGCTTGAAGAGTTGATTAGTATTCTTGATACCTGGATTATATCTTGATCGCTTTTTACTTTCTCGTATACGAAGTGTACAAAGAGAAAGTTTTGTAATCGTCAAAAAATTCGAACTCGAGATTTTGACGAATCTCCACGTTTTAGACCTCCCTGAGTCCGAAAAACACAATTTTGGAATTATGTCTGTCTGTCTGTCTGTGTCTGTGAACACGATAACTCGAAAACTATTAGAGCTACGGGGATGAAATTTTGTATGTGGTCTTTAAACATAATTTGTAGGTTCCTATCAAATTTTGGACAAAATCTGTCAACGGGAAGTCTGTCAATCTGTACGTCCGCGGTCATGTGAACGCTATAACTCAAAAACTTGAATAGCTAGAGGGATAAAATTTGGTACACAGTTTTATCGTCATGAATGTAGGTCCGTATAAAATTTTGGGCCAAATCCGTCCAAGGGTTGACTGTCTGTCGGTCTGTATAATCGCATACTTGTTCAGTTTTGAAACTAACTGCCTGCGCATGCCTACTCGTGGCAATGCCTGTGCAAAGAAGAAGGGACTCCGAAACTTGGCAGTTTGCCAAAAACCAATTCTGGCGCGATTTTGTAAGAAAGCAAACATTTAGGGAGTCTCGCCAGGTCCTGTTGCGCAAAAGAGTGCGCAGGGGATTTGAATTTGTTTTGATCCTTCAAACCACGCGTGGTTCCAACTTTGGTTTACTTGCGACGGAAGTTTATTTGACGTCTTTTATTATTCTAGTTTTCTCTACATGTATTAGGAGTATACGAGAAAGTTTAGGGGAGACCACTCCCGCTGGTTGTTCTTTGTGCGTCGCAATAAAATAATTTGTATCTAAACACAATTGAATATATCAATAACAAGTAGCAATTATAATTTGATATTAATAAAGAATTTTAAAAATAATGGTTAATGGGGTTCTATAATTTTATTTTGGTTGACGTTCAATAAATAAAAGAGGAGACATGAAAGAATTTAGAAGCCACTTCAGTTAGGTAGGCGTATATGATTTACGTTTATTCACGCTACTGCTTTTAAGCTCAGCGACTTTAAAGAATTCTTTATCGCCACTTAAACTTACTCGCTTTCCAAGCTTTTAAAAGATTACGAAAGATCAGATAAATGTTACCGAAACTGATAACTTGTTAGACTGAGTACACACAAACACGTGAATGTAGTGCCAATCGTGATTTTGCAGAGTTATCTCAATTCTAAAACTGAAATTCATTGTGTTTACCTTAAAGAAATCTTCAATTCAGAACAGGGGTTCCCAACATTTTTTCCCTCGTGTACCCCTTGATTAGTATTTTTATTTTCGCGTACCCCTTACAGTCATATGCACCCCCCCACACACACACAACCATCCGTCAATGCAAAAAAGTTTTTATTAATAACTTTAATGGCTTAAATTACCTTAAGAGTCAAATTACTCGAATTCATAACATTTACAAGACTTATTTTTGATTTTACATTTTATTCCATTTTTAAAGTAGTATTAGTTCAACACCAAAACAAATAAAACCAGTATTGTATTAATTTCACATTTAACTGAATAAGGATAGATAAAAATTATTCATCGTGATAATCGACTATTCAAGTGGAGGGAAATTCAATGCTATCCATGAGCTTGTTTCATGAAGCTGAATTTTATAAAATTGGGTTCAAATGAAGACAGATATAGCGTCATGTCTGGAGCTGTGAAAGCCAAATATATCAATCAATTACTAGGTTTCTTTTTTCTTATTTCGAAAGTAGGCTTTAGGACTTGCACGACTTGAACTCTTACTTTTCACACGAACTTGGAGAAACTAATTTCTGTATGTTTGCTTGTTTCCGCCACTTTGAATCCGCGTATACCCCCAGAGGTACGCGTACCACAGGTTCGGAACCCCTGATTTAGAAGAAAGTTAATCAAGATGATCGTAAATCAAAATAAATAAATATATATACGCCTCATTCATTTACTTAGCCATCAATTAAACATGAATTTTAAATAATAAAAGGTTTAAAATCACCCGATTAAAATGAAAAGTCGAAATAATGAATCGGTATATCAAGAGATTGATTGTATTCAATTACAGAAACAATATAAACCACGCTTAAGCACGTAATAAAAAAATTTTCTGCTCGGGGAATAATCCGTCTATAATTCCCCATTAGCTAGATGGCAGCTGGATTAGCTAGATAGAAATGACAAGACTTGTGTTATCCCCAAGAATTATCGCAGTTCATGCTGTCTTATTCAAAGAATTATCCATGTTCATTTTTTCTTCCTAAACGGTATTTTTCAACTAGAAAAACTTGATGGGTAACTTATGGATTATCTGCAATAAGCGTTTAGTAATTGCATTTTAAAGTAGCAGTTGATAACATAATCGCTTGATGCAGTTTTGCGTCAAACAAAAATAAGTCCCCAAAATTTTTTCTTGAAAATTCTTTTCGAATTTTTTTCTATAGTCTTCAGAATATTATCAAAGTGAGTTATTACACCTATTCTTACCCTTTTTCAATAGGGAAGGCGTTTTTGCAGTTCAATGCTTAGAAATATTCAATGGTTCGTGAAACATGGTGCATTGTGCAGCGTATGGTTTATGACAATCAATTATGCAAGCGCTATTGCAGCCACTGGGTTGTTATATAAACTTTCTTTAAAAAATTCCAACATTAAATTATTTATGCACGGCAAAAATGAAACTACTCTCGAGAAGAGCTATTCGCGCTTCAGAACAATTATCTAATCGATTAGTCTGGTAACATTCCAGTTTGAAACTATACGGAAGAACATTTCAACTTCGAACCACGAAACGAAGACGGGCTTCATATCTGAGCTTCATCCAGCCCTTTAATAATCTGAAGATGTCTGCCAACATTAAGCGAAATCCACTTTGGCAATTTTTAATGAAATTAAGAACTCAGATCCATAGCAATGATCCCTTTAGGAAGAGGAGACCTCACAACCAACCATAAGACCCCTATGTTGCACAAAATCTCAATGATGGATTAAGTGCATGATTTTTTATTTTGTTGCCAATGTAATGTTCTGATGTTCAATGTTATTTACCGCGATATGAAGTAAAAACCAGCACTAAAACCATCTATAGGAGGGAAAGGTGCAATGATCCTTCTGAAAACATAATGCAACAGGTAAAAATCATAGATTAGTTAATGGAAATTCCATTAGGTGCCAACACAACACAATTTCTTACATGTTGCAGATATGCTTCATGATGCATTTTATGCCCGGTGCACACCAGCCGATTTGTGTCGTTGAGCAGTAAAATATAACAATAATAACCCACGTGCCCCCTTTATGGCTCCACAGGGGGAATGGGGGTTACTATTGTTATTTTTATAGCTTCAACGACACGAATCTGCTGGTGTGCACCGGGCCTAAGGGTTAAACAACTGCTTTAACCCTGGAATGGTAACGTTACTTCGCAGTTTGCATGGAAGGAGGAGTCAGTTTGATTCAACGTTACCACTCCAGGGTTAAAATCACTTTATTTCAATGGACTTAGTATTTGCCAAGAATCACGGACAAGCAGATACCTGTGTACATTAAAAAGTATATTTTAGTTTTCTTCCTGTTCTTGCAGCGCACTGTTGACAACAGCAACATCCTGATAACTTGCGCAACGTTATTTTACACAACTTTCAGGCGAAACAGGATTGTTTATTATTAACTGCTTAAATGCAGTGCAAGGTATATCTTGGAAGTAGAAACATTTCTTTAATAAAATGGATTTTAATTCCTCTGTAACATACAAGTCCACTTCGTCATATCAAATCTAATCATTAACACGTTCCGTGCCAAGTGTACCATGAATGGTATATGCTAAACTTTCCATTCAGGCCACGTGTACCATCGATGGTACACAATAATCGAAAAGTTAAAACTGATCGCAGCGCCACGTGTGCCATGAATGGTACCCTATGTGATAAACAAGCTAATTACTTATTGGTTGACGATATATAGAAATATTATGTGATATTATATCAATCTTCAAAAATCTATCATCTAATTAACATCAAATGGCCTGAATGAAAAGTCGGCTTGGCACGGACGTGTTAAAACGCAGGATGCATCGCATGCATAGTTTTTAGTTTTAGTAACTATTTTCTGCTTGAATCAACTCTTCGCTTTATCCAGATATAATCAAAATTCCCAAAATTGTACAAATTCTACACAATGGATATAACGTCCGATAAGAAATTATTTTATTTATTTATTTTTCAGTAGACTTACGTCCCTCCATAGACGTCTAACGGTGTGTCGGGAAAGGAAAAAATTATGGCGCTTTTTGTGGTATTTTTAAACGCTTATAGCTCCGCAAGCAAACAACACAGAGAGTTGGTTTTGGTTTTATTTAACAGATAAAGGTAGATATTGGAGATTGCAAAAATAATTTTAGAATTTGTAATTATGGTTTAGTCACAGTCGAGTTGCAAAGTTGGTGAAAATCATAAATTGATGACGTCACAGCGCACGCGTCGGTTGTGAGCGGTATATTAACTGGATTTTAACCGATTAATAATTAGTTCATTCAGATTAATTCACTTAACAGAGGAAGGTCATAGGTCAAAGTCCCATACAGCTACTTTAATCACATAGAACAACTTTAGTCACAGAAAGTCACAGTTGAGTAAGGTAAGTAAGTCTACACCCCCTCAATCCCAGCGGCCGTTTCGCAGAGACAGCCTCCCGTCGAATTTTTTTTTATAGTAAATGAGGTAATATTTCAATGCCTTTATGAAAATGAAATGCATACTAAAAACAGACTGGCTTTAATAACTTATTTTCCGTCTCGCTAAAAACTGTAAAGGAAGGAAAAAAAAAAAGAATCAGCAGCTCAGCTACGTACAGACATCAAATATGCCCGCTTGAACCGAAGGATCGTGACGGATTTTGCTCATTAAAATATTCCTCACAAATGACTAAAAACACGACAGGCACGCAGCTCATGAATCATGATTCGGTGCATAATCAATTTTAGACGATGTTGGCAAGTTACTTAAAACTCCTCGTTTTTTGCGGTTCTTCAGTTTTGTTGAACAGTAAACAATGATGCAACCAATACTCGGAAAAATCGAAGGCGGATGTTTTATTGTCAGAGGAAAACTAGTCTCATATTATTAGCTATGCACACGTGCAAGAACACGAATAAATTAGACGTATTAAATGTTTTTTCAAGCTCAGGAAAATAACACATGTTCATGCAATGAGGGGGAAGGGATTTGTTTGCAGGGGGCTACAGAAACTGTGAAAAAAATTTCAATGATTTCCCTGACTAAACTTGCAACATTTCCCTGATTTACGGCTACTAATTATATTAGTTTCCTGGCTTTCTCCTTTACTCAGAATCACTGTATGTGTACAATATACATTATTAAAATCACTTTCACCAGTTATTTAATATGAAAAAAAATTATGAAATTTAATTTTTTAAAAATGGAATGAACGTCCTAAAAATCTATTAAAACAGTATATTACATTTCTTATATGTAAAAAATACTGGAAATTTCATCAGCATTCTTTGCTTCTAAAACTGCATAAGAATTCTAAGGAACATTAAAACTACTCTTTGCAACACAAGTTAAATTTTATTAACAGTAACGGTTATTATGATCTTTGCTCAAAACGTCAAAACAGTTCAATAACTAATTAGTGCTCTTTTCATGAGTACCAGAATAACATATTGCAGAATAAATATAAATATAATATAATTATACGTACCTAATAATATATATTTTAGCAAAGATTTAAACAACAGAAACTGCCAAAATATTACTTCAAATCTTTATTCTTTAACAAAATCATAAGAAATTAATTGCTCTAATCAAAAACTTCTGCTTTTATAAATGAATACAAATTTTTTTAAAAAAATCCATTTATTATTACAAATAATGCTAGACATAAGATACTAATTTATAGATAATAACTCAAGTAACTATAAATTTTCTCTGATTTTTAGATATTCTTAAGAATTTCCCTGACTTTCCCCTGATTTTTCCAGATCGATAAAATTTGCCGACTTTTCCCCGATATCCCTGATTTCCAGGTTCTGTCGCCACCCTGCTTTGTGGACTTAAAGCACAGTGTTTTTTCATTTGAATAAAAATCCAGATAATTTAGATTTGACAGAAAAATGTTATATAACTTCATATAAATAACCTTTTATGCAGACCTGCGAAAATTTTATGTAATATGATAGCTGAAAACCGTAGAAATATACATTTCGAATTGAACTATACAGTATCTTCACAAAACACATTTCGGTTTCAGCAGAAAGGGGAAAAAAATAAATGCTATAGTGTTTCTCGATGGAGGCGAAAGCTTGAGAAACGTAATTATCACAGATTTTTAATTAGAGGTTGATTAAAAAAGAAAAGGAAAATTTATCCAAAAAAATGTGCCCTCATTACACGAAGAAAAATACGGCAAGGGTATCCAAAAAGAAAATATCGCTGGTTTGTGAAAGATCTCACATTTCTGAAATATATTTTAAAAATTACGAGCGCGCCATACCTAACATCAAAGAAGTGCTCAAAAAATGGAAGAAACAGAAGACACCACAAAGAAACTTTTCAACTTCGCTGACGCTCTTGAGAAGAATTAAATCCCTCCTTTACTCTTGCCACCAGCTGCACCAGACTTGCGATTTGCCTCCCTTCACTACTTACTTTAATTAACAAACCGCCCTTAATAACTTTTTACTTTCTCGTATACGAAGTCTACAAAGAGAGAGTATTGTAATCGTCAAAAAATTCGAACTCGAGATTTTAACGAATCTCCACGTTTTAGACTTCCCTGAGTCCGAAAAACACAATTTTGGACTCATGTCTGTGTGTGTGTGTGTGTGTCTGTCTGTCTGTGAACACGATAACTCGAAAACTATTAGAGCTACGGGGATGAAATTTGGTATGTGGTCTTTAAACATAATTTGTAAGTTTCTATCAAATTTTGGACAAAGTCCGTCTACGGGAAGTCTGTCTGTCTGTATGTCCGCAGTCAAGTGAACACTATAACTCAAAAACTTGAATAGCTAGATGGATAAAATTTGGTACACAGTTTTATCGTCATGAATGTAGGCCCGTATTAAATTTTGGACCAAATCCGTCAAAAAGGGGCGTTCAAATTGCACATTCAATTTCTTTTAATCCGATTCTCATGCGCAAAGTACTGGTAGCAATCTGTTATTGTTGTAAATTTTATTTACAACAATAAATAATGTTCTCAAACATGAATTGTAAGAAATTTTTTATTGTTGTAAATAAAATTCAAACCGATCTCATTATTTCAGCAAATCTTTTATTTACGCGCTTTTGCAATTGTTACGATTGTGGTAGTATAAACTGTTTTCTTGGGAATTCAATTCCAAAGCAGAATTTTCGCTTCAGTATTCATTGCATTACCTATTTTATCGCACCTGCTTCAAAGCAATATTTTTTTGAAACGTGGCAACAGATATTTGATTTCAGGTTTGTTGGTTTGTTTCACTTTCTCGTATACGTAGTATACAAAGAGAAAGCATTGTAATCGTCAAAAAAAAAAAAATCGAACTCGAGATTTTGACGAATCTCCACTTAGAAAGTATACGAGAAAGTTTAGGGGAGACCACTCCCGCTGGTTTTATTTAATTTCTGCTTATCTCTACTAAGTAAAGTAAACTAATTTTCAATTACCTTTCTCAGTATTTGGTAAAAATCACTACTGTTATGTCACTGTTGAAGCAATGTTATGGAACGGAGGTTAAAGGTCTTCGATGCAGGCTTTCCCTACAAATGCAACTATCGGACTGAAAATACGAAACTTAACCAGCAGGAGTGGTCTCCCCTAAACTTTCTCGTATACTCCCCAACATATGTACAGAAAAAATAAGCTAAAAGGCAATAAAACGAACAAGCGTTCTTAACGTAGTGGAGAAAAAGAAACAAGCGATACGTCACACCGAGGGTCTTCAGCGAAAGAGCGAAGGTACAATTTGGCAGTGAGCCAGGATATCAGTTGGGCCTTTTTTTGCGTCGTAGAATATTGAAGACAGCGAAAATGCGAATTGAACGCCCTTTTTTAAACCGATTGACACAAAAATTGAACACAAATCTACAATTAAAATTAGAAGGCCACATGCAAAATTTCATTTATCTAAGTAATTTTGTTACGAAGTTATTGCGATCAAAAGTATGCGATTATACAGACAGACAGATAGTCAACCCTTTGACGGATTTGGCCCAAAATTTTATACGGACCTACATTCCTGGTGATAAAACTGTGTACCAAATTTTATCTATCTAGCTATTCAGGTTTTTGAGTTATAGTGTTCACATGAACGCGGACAAACTTCCCTTAGACGGATTTTGTCCAAAATTTGATAGAAACCTACAAATTATGTTTAAAGATCACATACCCAAATTTCATCCCCGTAGCTCTAATAGTTTTCAAGTTATCGTGTTCACAGACAGACACGCAGACATAATTCCAAAGTTGTGTATTTCGGATTCGGGGAGGTCTAAAACGTGGAGATTCGTCAGAATCTCGAGTTCCAATTTTTTGACGATTACAATACTTTCTTCTTATACTTCATATTCGAGAAAGAAAAATAAGAATGGCGGTTATTGTTTTAAAAAATAATAAAAAAAAAACGGTTTTCGGTGAAACCGGTTTTTTTCACCTCCGGTTTAACTTGGAGGTTAGAACCGCTCAAAATAATCGGTTTTTGAAAGGAACAGGTTTTCGGTTTTTTTTTTTTTTTTTTTAAGCAAAGTTTGTGGACAGAATTTTTTATTAATAATAATATACAATACGTATCAATACAATAATAAATTAATGTAACAAGTAATGATTATAAATAAGTAATTAATACAATATGTAATAATAATAAATGAGTAATTATTGCAATAACTAAGTATTATAGGCAAGAAAATTTTATTAAGATTGTCTTCACAAGAAATTAATTCATTGGCTAATATTTATCTTCTAATCTGCTCATAAAGACTCTTTCAGCAATGTGTTGATCCGTGAGTCGACACCTCTCATCGGAAACATCATTCAACGCAGATACTAATCTTTCGGACTTTTTCCACAGAACTTCTGACTAAAGACAAATATTTTTTGGCTACAAAAAACAGACGCCGTTTGCAGACAAATTTTTTTATTAATATTGTTTTTACAGGAAATCAATCCGTTGGCCAATATTTATCTGTTCATAAAGACTCTTTCAGTAATCAGCCAACCAACAGACGCCTCGAGGAAGCGGTTGTCGGTGATTGGTCTAAGATGATGAAATTCAGAGCTTTATTACTTGGTAAATTTTAGTCTACTCGAACCTAAAATCGAGTCCATCTTCCTACCCGGTTTTTGGATTTAAAAAATATAACCGGTTCAAAAACCGAAAAAAAAAAAAACAGTTTTCGGTTTAAACCGGTAGGTTTATCCCATCCCTATTTAAAAATGGTTAGAGTTCTGGTTGGTGGTTGTTTATAAGTTTAGAGTTATACCAAAATTCTCCAGAAACTGGTAATTTTGAAATGGTTTAAGCTACCAGGAAATCCAAAAACCTGCTTTGGTGTTAAACTTTAGGGAAAAAACAGCGGGAGTGTTCTCCCATAAACTTTCTCGTACACTTCCCCCAAAAGGTGCCGTTTCTCCTTCCCCCGCGTGGCTAAAAAAATTCGAACCTACTGTTATCTGGAATCCAATGACTATCAGAAGGTTTTTGATTATAGTGATTGAAAAATATCTAGGTGAAGAATTCAAAGAGATGCGTACCGATTAAAACGCATCTATCGCAGACTGCTAGGTTTCACTCTTGCCGTCTCAAGGACAAACTGACGTAATTCGTTCCTTTGCTTCAGTACGCATGCGCGTAGAAATAGCGGATTGGTTTCAATGGTAAATTATACAGGCCGACAGACAATCAACCCTTTGACGGATTTGGCCCAAAATTTTATACGGACCTACATCCATGACGATAAAACTGTGTACCAAATTTTATCCATCTAGCTATTCAAGTTTCCGAATTATAGTGTTCACATGACTTCCGACATACATACATACAGACAGACAGACTTCCCGTTGACGGATTTTGTCCAAAATTTGATAGAAACCTACAAATTATGTTTAAAGACTACATATCAAATTTTATCCCCTTAGCTCTAATAGTTTTCGAGTTATCGTGTTCAGAGGCACACAGCAGACGTAATTCCAAAATTGTGTTTTTCGGACTCAGGGAGGTCTAAAACGTGGAGATTCGTCAAAATCTCGAGTTCAAATTTTTTGACGATTACAATACTTTCTCTTTGTATACTTCGTATACGAGAAAGTAAAAAAAAAAAAAAAACAGTAACTGTTCAAAAATATATTCTTTTACATACCTACTTTAAACTCAATTTCAAGCATTCTATTCGCAAGGTTGTGTCGAGTAAAACCCGAAGAATCGATAACCTTCAGAATGGCAATTAGCATAATATTATTCCCCATAAACCTATGAAGTACGCATTAGCAAAGCAGATTTCATTTGGAGAAGGCAAATGAAATTGTTGGTCACACACCGAAGCGCGCAACAGCGGGATACTAATCCGGAACAAGGCGGCAGATGTGGGAAGACAATGGATGTGTCTCCAAATTAAAGCCCAGTCATTTCGCAGAATCCGAGACCGCTGATTGCGCGTGAACGCGAAAAAGAAAAACAATCCCTAATGCACGGCAAGTTCCTGGATGATGCATTATGGAACAGATGAATGAAAATAGAGCAATGATCGCTTCCAAGGCCAATGCCAAGTCACTGACAGCGAAAGTTTGATGTACTTGCGGTACAGATTTCAAGTCGTTGACAGAAGTTGTTTGTAGGTGAAACGTCAGCAAATTTGAAATTCAATGACATGATAAAAAGCGATCAACATGCTTCACATTTTATAAACGAACTAGAAGACTTCGGCGACCAGCTTGTTCGCTGGGAATATAATTGAATCTTGCGTCATTTTATATTCATGATTCCCTTAACAACGTAAGCAGATCGCAGTAGAGATTTAACCCGTGTTCTTTTAGTAGCCTTGCATCTGTTCTATTCATTGTCTACATAAATGTCTCTAATGGAGTCAAATAACTGACCATCTAATTGCAAGATATCAGCGCCATCTTCACTTTCTTAATCCTCTTGCAATATATGCATTTGATTTGAACATTAAAATGGCGCAACTAATTTTGTGGCCAGCAACATGCTTGCTGAATGAAAACATTCTTAAAAAATGAATGAAAACATAGCAGCCATAATCATTCAGCTTACTGAATATATTTTTTCATATACCTAATATCACAATGAGCTTGGTTTGCAGATTCCACAAAAAAATTGATGAAATGAAATATGAAAGCAAAATGTATTAGGATATTAACTCAGCTTTTAACAATGAAAGAGAAACACGCAATTAAATATTTGCTTAGGCAATGAAAACGTTTGGAATTGCGTTGCAACAATGAAAAGTATTGTGGTAAATTATGCCAATAAATATTTTTAAAAGGTTATTAAAAGTAGAGAAAAAAAATTGTACGGCAACTTAATTGATATCATTGAAAAGGTTTTTTTTTCACTTTCAGATGGCGTAAAGATGATTTTTGCGCTGTAATATTTTCAGAAGTTATTAAGGGAAAACGCCAAAATTTTGCTTAATTTTTAATTAATTAAAATTTCAAAAAAGGCCTCCGAGGTGCACATTCCCACTCTTCAAAGCATATTTTTGTCAAATCTCGTAGCTCTAGGTCCAGCGGTCTGCCCTGTAGAGGACCAACACACAGACACACACACACTCCTTTAACTTTTAGTTAACCCTTTATAAGGCCGTGGTAAGTATAATTGCCACCAAATTCATCAATTTTTAAGGTTGGCTCAAGTTTTAGCCAAATTTTCCGCTGAAACAAAAACTTAGATGCTCTAATTTCTTCTCAAACCGTAACGAAGTGTCTTCAATTGGTAATTAATATAAAATAATGTCATCCAATAAGCTAACTGAATTTCTTTTCTTAAATTAATTTCAATACCAAAGTTATTTTATTATACCATTACTAGAAAAAAAATGGCCATTTAAAGGGTTAAAGCAAAAGTTAAGCAGACTTTATTATTATTATTTCAGAAGGGAGAGGGAAAGACTGCACCAAAGCAAGACAGAAGAGCTAAACGATGAGCACACTCCACAGCGCTTATTCGAGTAATAAATATACAAATGCCTACTCTGCTTACAAGAATAAGAAAAGAATACATCAGAACGAAAATTAGTTAAATATGTGAATAAACAATCAATTACGATAAAATTATCCTTAAAAAAGGATTAAAATATTTCATATAGTTTTATTAAAATTTAATTGATTCTTCCCTGCACACAGTTTTATTTCGTTTTCGAAATTCATTTCGAGCATAGGACAAATGCTTAAAACAATGCACATTTATAAATAAATTAATTTGTGGAGGAAGATAGAATGATGAATGTAGTAAAATAAATCATAGATCTCAACAAATACCTAGCTGTATAAAAATAGTGGAAAGATAAAAAAGCATAAAATAATGAAACTGTATAAAATAATCAATTTCTGGATTTAACAATGCTGTCAGTGAAAGCTAAACTGAGACCAATATTGAATCTGGGCCGAAATGTAGCTATCAAATCCTTTAAGCATAATGGAATCGATTCATACGTAACTGCGCATGCCATGTTGAAACCCTTGAAGACCAAGGCTATCGCCTTGGTCTTCAAGGGTTTCAACATGCCATCTAACATCTAAATGCATGTTGTCAAACGCTTTTCCTCCAAGATATGCAGTCGATTCCAAAATTTAATTGGAGCAACGCGTTTCACGACAGCTTAAATTTATTTCACTTTATTCTAACAGCAGACTAAAACCTAAAATATCGGCAGTATAATTAATAACAATAAGTATTTATGAATAAAAAAGTTTTGAACTTAGGGAAAACTTGTTACAAAACACGAATTCCGGTTTTGGATCCAACAACAAAAATTCCTAAAAGAATAGAGCTAATTTTTGATGGTGCAGCATTCAAAATATTTGTTTATTTAAACAAGACATTTAATTTGTCGCTCTCTAACTCAGAGAGTATTCTAGAAAAGCATCATTTGTAACAGGATTTCCTGGTCCTTTACTAGTAACCGTTCGGAGTATTGTATAATGAATTTGTCGTTTTAATACGATGCCTGTGTGGCAACTCTCCCGAGAAGAGCATTTAGTAATAGACATTAAGTTGGAAAAGTGCCAATGACCCTCCCTCCCAGAATTAGCATTTCACGATTAGTCAGCATTATAATGCCACGTCTTATTTAACATTTTAACTCATTTTATGCTGCTCTGAAGTAGCTTGGAAAGACAGAAGGAAAGATACGAGGCTGTTACAAGAATCAAGAGGTTTTGAAGGTAAATTCGTATTATTGACGCGAGTCTTGTTATATGGAAATCCCTGGAAATGTGCATTAGATATTTCCAGAATATCAGTGGGTTACATTTACATTTATTTTTTAAAAAAAGACCCCAGATGGATATTATATGCCGATATGTAAGCGCGTTCAAAATTGGCTTATAATAATCTTCTAGGCACGACGCAAACACGGAATATAATTCCACACCTACAAATTTTATTTAACTAACAGATGGCTGAATAACTTGGCAGAGGCTTAATAAAGGAAAAAATATTTAAG
Source organism: Araneus ventricosus (assembly GCA_013235015.1). Classification (NCBI taxonomy): domain Eukaryota; kingdom Metazoa; phylum Arthropoda; class Arachnida; order Araneae; family Araneidae; genus Araneus; species Araneus ventricosus. The sequence goes on from BGPR01000788.1 coordinate 29,074, forward strand.
ACAATAATGCACACAATTTATTTTTACCAAGCAAACATGCAATGAAACATCTTTGTTATATTGAATAATTGGCTTAAATACAACTGATGTTTAAAAAATGACAATGTATGCAACTATAGGGAATAAATGCACTTATAATTAATCTTATTAAAAAATTTCATTCAAGCAAAGCAAATCACAGAAGCTAATCAAATTATTCATACATAAACGGATAAATTTATCATGTTTCAGAAGAAATTAATATATGATTAATAACAAAAATGTGGAAGTGTGCCCCGAATTTTTGTTGGGTCAAAATGTGCCCCGAATATGGCACATTTTGTGCTCAGCTATGTGAAATAGTGGAGATAAATGAGTAGGCATTTTAGAACAGTCCCTCTTAGATTTATCGAGTCCATAACCGATTTGATCTAAAAATTGATACAAATCTACAACTTTTGTGTACAGACCACATGCCAATTTTCATTTGTCTAATTCGTCGCGGTTTCGTGTTATCGTGTTTATATACACACAGGCAAACAGATGATCTTCCGGAATCCAATAAAAGATAGTTGGCAAAAAGCTACAATTTTGATGCAAGCACAATTGCCAAATTTCACACACCTCAATTGCTCAGTCATTCAGTTATCGTATTTGTGTACATACAAATGTTATTGCAAAAATGAGTTTATCGGGCCAGGGAAGGACTAAAACGTAGAGCTTCACCAATATCTCGAGGTCGAATTTTTTGATAACTACAATACTTCCTATTTGTATACTTCCTGCGAGAGAAAGCACAAGAAGTAAACAACGGGAAACAATCTTATTTTGAATATTGTTGATTTTTTTATTACTATTAATTTAATAAAAATTTTCAATATTCAAGTGAATTTCAGGGTAACCTATTGTAGATGTTTCTGTTAAGTTAATGCTTCTTAACCAACATACATAATTGCTATCTTTTATCAAATATAGTTCCTTAGATTTTCTCCTAGACTGATTTACTGTAATAATTTTAACTGCGATTAAATTATCACACTAAAGCAAAATATAAATATTTTTTTATACTTATTTAACCTTCGTTCTGATACTGGCATACATATTAGACATCCTGTAACTGCGAGTATATAAACAAACATGCTTGTATAATCAGTCAGACAGTTGAAAGAAGATCAAACCTGAAAACAATAGAATAGCAAGAAAAACAGCCTCCAAAATAACTGGTTTCGAACAGAACGAAACTTCGCAGACACCAGATATCACACACACACAACACACTCCCAAAAGAGAGGGTACGGGGCCCACGCGCGACCATGACCCCTACTGACCTGAACTCCGTCTCCACAACGCGACTAAAGTAAAGAAAAAAAAGGCCCCGAACAACAAAATGGAAAGAAGAATAAAAAAACGAATCTAATGAAGATTCACTGGAGCATGTACCGTTAAACTCATCGCTGAGGCACGAACTCAAGTTTTCCATGAGGAACGGAACACAATGGCAACTTCCGACGGAGGGTCCTCGACAATGCAACTGACAGCCACGCCTGTTTTCTTTCTCTTTTCTTTTTATCCATCCATAACTGAATAGACACTGGCTCTTTAGGAAGGAGAGCAATTTATGACTGGCCCTATTGGTTGGTTGGGGAGGGAGTCGAATTAGAAATTAATAACGTTGCCATTGTGTGTGCAATAATGTCCCGACATCGCAGCGAGTGCCATCAATTGTTCCGGATAGGAGGACGCGATGGATGCCAGAGCTCTTACGGCTGTTTATTCGGTTCGAGACGATGCCTGTTATTAAAGGATTACTTCAAGTGGGTGTCCCCCACTCAGACATTTTAGAAACATGTATTTTTTCTAAGGTCCAGTTGCTAGCATTCGATTAATGATAAAAATAGCATTTGCCTCCTTTGTACACAATAAAACTAACTTTATAACCAATCGAAGAATATAGTCAGAAAATGGACATTTTTTTACTGAAAGGTTATTAAAAATGGCAGTTGTTATAGTAGAAAAGGTTACCAAGACAAGCACTTACGCTAAAAATGCTGCAATGTCGAAAATTTCAAAATTATTTCCGTTAGAATAAATGTCAGTTTGAAGCAACAGAGGACTATTCTGCGATCGACAGGATAATTATGAAACGCGATCAGACGACGAGGAAGAGCCGAGGCGGCACTCTCTTTAAATTTTTAACTCGTGGAGGAGAATGAGCATGAACGTGAGTGCGTTTGACTCTCGAATGTAGACTTAATAAGCACCAAGCTCACATATAGAACGGATCTCCGGTGGAATCGGATCTCGAATCCGATGCCAAGACCTTACCACCAGACAACAGCGCTCTCCAAAAATCTCTAAGAGGCAAACTGACTATGCTAATTGAAATGCTCTTCGTACAAAAATAATTTGTAACGGTTATAAGCCTAAACAATACATTTTTAATAAATCTCAGAATTATATTAGGTCATTGGTGGTTCATCCCATCTGCTGAGAAGTCAGCAAGCTTTGATGACCATTGCACTAGGAGTAGACACCGTAAGAAGTCGTGCTGGATCTGCCCACAGAACGAGTTCACACTCTGAAGGTCAAGGGCGCCTACTTTTATCAGCAACTCGGTCAGAGGTACCAGTGGGAGGTTTCGACAACACTTTGAGAGCCGCAAACAAAATCGAATGCTTCTTGGTTGTTTACCTTTCTAATAGTTAAGGTGCCTTCAGGAGATTTTCGAACACATTCAATTGAATATGGATCAAACAATCCTTACCAACTTCTGTTTTTTAATATAGGAAAATGTGGGTGAGCGATGATTTAATACATTTTTTTCTACCTATAGAAGATTGAAAAACTGCATGACCCTCACATTCAATTTTCACACGTTTTCGACATCGCGACCTACGAATGGGTCACAGTGAGTTCCGTTAGTGGATTTGCGTGTTCACCGGTGGGTCACCTACTACAGAGCATTACATTCTTTCATTGCATCAATTATATTATTTATCTATAACAACAACAAAAAAAACCAGTTTTTCTATACTATGTTCAGATAAGCTTATTTAGAAAGAAAAAAAATCACCTTAGTACTATACTATGCATGATAATTCACGTTGTGAACGTTTTAATACCAAAATTACATGCGCAGACATAAACGCCATTTCTTGGCCCCGGTCCCTTGGTTTATCTAGACGTACAGAATCAATTAATTTAAATTTAAATTCTATCTTAAGCAAAATCGATTTTTTTTTTGTCAGATTTAAGAAAACCAAAATACCATGTTGTTTAATACAAAGAAAAATTCCAAAATAAAATTAATTTGTTAATTATTTTAACATAATTGTTTCTTTTTCTAAGCGCAAGGCATAAACATGGCAAATTGCTACTAATTATACTGCATAGAAGATACACAACGGGGATAAATTATTTTCGGCACCTTCTTAAATTCTCGGCATAAAAAACAAATTATTATAAAATTAATTATAAGTAAGCGCATATCAGATTATCGGCCTCTATTCACATTTTTAATCCTCGCCAGAGATATTACGTAAAATAACACACAAATTCCACATGAACTCTTCGAAAAAATTTAAGTCTCAAAGATTTAATTATCTATATTTTCATAAGAGCTGAAAACAAAACACAAGCAATAAGACGCTCATCTCGATCGAATTCATGTAATTCACCATAAACGTAAAAGGAATCTCAGAATGTGCAAAATATATTCCAGACATTCCAGTAATTATCACAGCCCATGTCATCGATACTAACACATTTAGCCCACGATTGCACCGAGCCACTCGTATTAACCAGAGACATACGTTGAATACAGAACCAATCACATTAACCGAGGGAAGAGAATGCTTGCATAATAAAACATACCTTCATGCATTATATACGAACTGCAACTAAACATTTTACACACAGAACTCCTCTCTTAAAATGTGAATGAATGCAGCGGTCAGGGGCACTTCCGAAGCGCCGGCATTCGAAAGCGTTAATAATTGGTGTTTCATCACGCCCCATCTGCTAGGCATTTAGATATTGATTCAGGGTATCATATCGCTGCTATGTGCAGAAAGGAATCGAGTTATAATCATTAGCATTGATTTGCCTACGTCTTGCGAATGCTTCGTTGCCATGGCTAGTGGTAATGCTTGTTTACTTGCTTGTCTCGGTATGTAGGACGGACGCGCACGCACTGCATAGAGTAAACGAAAAGTTGCACACTTAAAGTAAACATTTATATAATGTTAGTCATGGAGATTAGCGAATGAATGAGCATGTGGAAGGCGAAGAGAAATCTTTTTAGCGCACGCAAATTTAATTAATTATCACAGAGGATAAATGGATTTTAAATCTCCTTTAGTCGCAATCATTTTTAACCCTAAACGGCCGCAATTATTTTTAACCTTAAATGGTCGCAATGTGTCTCGCGGATATAAAATTTGTTCTATAATATTCTCATCCAACTTTGATAATTTTCCTTTATAACTACAATACTTAGTCCTAACGAAAATGTGTATTCTGTAAAAAAAATTCAAAGTGTAATGCGTTGAAAACAGTTAATAAATGCATTGGATATTGCGACTAACGGAGGGTTAAAGTGGTTAAAATTTCCAGTTTGAATCTAGTTTACTACGATTAGAACAAAAGTTTTAGTAACACTGAAAAGTTTTCTAAATTAATTTAAAGTAATACTTAAATTAATATTAAGTAAAACAACGCATATATAAAATGAGCCTCGTCATATTATGAAATTTTTTTTTTAATGTAAATTAAGAACTTCGTGAGTTAATTACTTCTTTTGGGCTGCTTTTAAAACACACGATTAATAAACGATAAATTCTTCAATCACGACGAATAGAACTTCCATTGTGTTTTAGTTCAACGTAATTCAGTTTTACGAAGCATGGTCCCAATCTGAAAATACATCTTTGCTTCCAGACAAATATTTTCCAGGTTTCAAAATATTTTCAACTCGATTGCTTTATTTTAGTTTGATTAAAGTCTTATTTGAGGTTCACGAGGACTGCTTTGGGACGGACCTTCTATTTTAAAATCATGGTCAGATCGCGAGGGCTACACCTTCCCAAACTTTCAAGCCACACCAACCACAGGGAGGACGTTTGATCTTACAAATTAATGAGCACCAGTTCATCGCCACAGAGCCAATACCTTCGGATACCAGTGGCATCCGCAATCAACTCAATTGCATCGATACCAGCCAAGCCTGAAACTATAGATGTCGATCCGTTTCCATTTTTCACATTTATGAAAATAATAAAAAGATGTGTAATTCAAAGCGAGTAAAATATAAAAAGTTCGTTTAGAAAAGAAAACTTTAAAATATATAGATGTAATTATCCAACTTTTTAACCTTCTTTAAATTAATTATTTTTAAAGATACTCTGTTTTAATTACTTCTACTTTAATTCTCAGGCACATGTCTTTTCCGGGGAATCCCCTTATTCCAGTATATAATCTCTCAGCGTATTGTTAATGCCCTTTTTTGCTCTGATCTTAACTGCCGCGACGACGTACGGTCGGCGCCGTTCGCTAATATGATCAGTGATTGGAATATTCTAAAAACCATCTAATATGTTAAAATAACCCGATTGACTTTAACCTGAAAATAAGATCCTCGAATAAAGAAAGCTTACTTTTATAATCTATGGAATTCTTTAAAAATGCCTTTTCAAATGTTAAAAATTTGCTGTCATTTCATACATATTTTCGAAGGCTGCTCGAACCGTCTAAAAACCTCTGTACAATTTTATATAGCAAAATATTTTTCTTCCTTACATAAAATAATAAGGATGTTGCTGTAATATTAATAAAAATAGCCGGTTTGACCGAATACGTGACAGTTATGTCAGAGATGCCGTTCGCCCCATTTAAGGCCTCAATGAGAAAATTATAAAGTAAAATCTTTTCTATAATGAGAATGAAATAATCCATCCGAGTTTTTATTTCATAAACAAACTAGCTTCATAAAGCCAAATCTCATTAGAAGTGAAAAAAAAAAAAAAAACGATCGAGTTACATTTACAAATTCAACGATTACCATACATAAGAGACAATGCTCTGCGAATCTATTAGTAAGCACAAATGATTTTCAGTTACTTAAATTTAGAAGACAACAGTTAAAATCAAAAAGAAATAAAGAAATAAATACTGCAACTGCTAAAAATCGAATATCAAATCTTGGTCCAAAAAGCAAATACGTTTCCATTAAAAGACATCATGCATAAATTTTGAAATTTATCTTCTTTTTAGGAAATTGCCCTTGTATATCTATCGAAATTTCAGCATTAAATTTAATCGCTAAAATGATATTTGAGCATATATTTCTGCATGAACAAATATTGAACATTGGAAATCATGCTTTAATTTCAATGAAGAATCCACTAACAGCTCTACAATGAGAAACAGAGTCGAAAGGCAGTTAACTACACAATAATAAATAAAATATAACATATATGAACTATTAGAGAAATATTTTTTACAAAAAAATCGAATAGAGACTGGCTCTGCGAAACGGCCGCTGGGAATGAGGGGCGTAGATTTACTTACCTTACTCAACTGTCACTAAAGTAGCTCTATGTGAATTAACTCTATTATTATTATTAACTCTATAGTCTATAGTGACTATTAGTATAGTGTGACTAAGTGACTCTATGTAAAATTCTTCGTGATTTTCACCAACTTTGCGACTCGACTGTGACTAAACCTTAATTCCAAATTCTAAAGTTATTTTTGCAGTCTTCAATGTCTACCTTTTTCTGTTAAATGAAATTAAAACCAACTCTTTATGTTATTTGGTTGCGGAGATATAAGCGTTTAACTTTAGCGCGAAAAGCGTTATAACTTTTTTCCTTTCCCGACACACCATTACATCAAAAATATATGATAATTGGTGAAATGTCAAAAAACTTACTTTCTTGAGCTAGTGTTATGATGACAAATCGCAAAACATGAATCAGCGAAAAATAAAATTTTAGATAAAATATTCCAAGTATCGATAAGATCGGTGGAAGGATGTATATTAAGATTAAATTTCAACAGTCAGAAAATCTGAATTGGAGATATTTCCTAGATGAGGAAATACGAACGCACGATACCGAAAACATGGCAACAAATCAAAGAAATTTTTTTCAGATGTTATTTGCGACGCATACGGTAAACATATGTGAAAAAATTATTCAGAACAAAAAGAGAAATACATCTGTCCAGAAAAACTGCCTTTACCTTTAAACCGAATTTAACGCTCCATTCAACATAAAAAAAGGACAGCTCAACATGCAATGACAGCAAATGATGTTGTAAGAGAAAATTCAAGGTTTCAAGAGAATCGCTGGTTTTGCCACTTTATTTATCCTTTACACGCTCGCCAACAGAAATAAATTTAAATGGTGATTCATTTCAAACAATGAGACAGTACCAACGAAGAAAGTGCTATAAAAACATCGAAACGAGATTTTAGATATAATAAAGACTATTTCCTTCTGCCTTTCCTTCGCGTTCAACATAAGAAGGAATTTTTAAATTAAGCTCAATATTGTGTTTGAGTAGCACAATCAATGAAGTCAAAAGTATGCCTCAGCCTGGTGTCATTACTTACAGTCAGTCGCAAATCAAGTTGACATTACGGGAAAACATATGCCATGTATCATTACGCCCAGTTAAATAGTCCCGATTATTATTATAGTATACATTTAAAAGTAGATGATATGTTTGAACTGATTTTAGTTTTAAACATATTCTGTAAACATATTCTTTGTTTGAAATGAAATTTATTTAATTTCATGGAATTTTCTCTAGAGATCAAAGATGAGTAGAAATACGCAATACATTATTCAGCGTTCAATCGTAGCATTTTAAGGGTTGCCAATTTGAATACCCATTGATACAAAAATGAGTTAAATACTATTTTGACTGATCTGAAATTTATGGTCGAAAATGGGATAGTTTAGTTCTAATAATATTAACGCCCCGTTTTGAAACAACATGAGGGTTAATTTGGGACAGACCTCGTAATTTTGAACCGCGGTCAAATTACCATTTTCCAAACCTCTGAACCACACCAGCGGTAGGACGTCTTACGGGTCTATTCTGGTACCCACGGTTGGGTTGAGAGTCGTCACTTTTTCCGCACGTTAGCAACGGGAAAAGTGACGTCTCCCAACCCAACCGGGGGTACCAGAATACACCCCTTGGTCCCCTACGTATGACTTAGCGTGCAGCAAGCCCACATACACGGCGGATCTTCAGTGGAATCTAAATTCGAACCTGGAACCTTCCGACCACGAAGACGAGACCTTACCATTAGGCCACCATGGCACAAGCAAATGGGACAGAAGCGCGTAATTTTCTCGAGAGCCAAATTTTTCTATCTACAAATCGAACACAACATGATTTGGCTTAAAATAGCGGATAAGTAAAAAATAAATTTCGCATAGGTAGATTATTAGAAAAAATAAATCTCGTATTTCGCTTTATTACCAAACTTTGCGACTGCTCTCGACTGTTTGGTGCTTTGGATACTGCAATACAAAACACGAGTATTCAAAAGGTGCATACAACTATACATTTTAAGATATCAAACAAATACATGGAAATTCAATCGATACAGTTATGATTAAAATAGCGTATTTTCCGCAATATAATACAAGCTACTAGATTTAGTTCAGTTCAGTTACATTTAGGACCCGTTTTGAAGCGAGACAAGGGCTAACAAGCTACAAGAACAATGTTATTTTTGAAAGAAAGTATAATGGTTAATTACGCTTCCTCTTCTACAATTTAAATCTTTATTTTTTCTCTTGAAATACAACGATATTTCCTAAATATGGATTATAAACAGTAATAGTATAGGGAGCTTTAAGTTAGATACTATAGTAGACAGCCTAAGTAATTTATTTCAAATTATTAAATTGCGATGCGAATCAGCTTCGTTAGGAATTTCGGTATGGTTGACGTATTCAACTTTCAAGATTGGTTTTGCGATGTAAAAGCAACTGCAAACCATAGTCTTAGAAAAGAAGATAGGACAACAAACATATCTATTAAAATAAATACTTCGTCTTTGTTAATGTCAAAATCTGAAGGCATAATCTGACACATTTTTGAATGGCTGAAAAGGTTCTTTAAAACATTTTTTTCCACTTTTGAATGAATATAGAACTAATGATTATACGAACTTTTAAATGAATAAGCGTATTAATGAAAAAAACAGATTATATAAAGTTTGGAAATGATTCATAGGCACATAACCTGGTAAAACAGAACGCTGAAAGAAGATTACGGAAATTTTCATAAACAGATGAAAACAATTACGACTTAAAGACAAGAAAATAAAAACATGCTGTTAAAACTTTCCTCAAAATGAGAAATCTCAGCACGAATTTCAATTTGTAAATAAAAATCTCAACCAACTAGCAATTTTCAAAGCTGCTTCAATTTAAGGCTATCTTTAAAATGCCTTGTATCTCAATACATAAATCGCGTGACGGTGGATTCTACAAGTATGTAACAATGATTAATTCCTGAATTATCTTCCTACGAGTCAAGACGTTGTAAAAAATCTTTCTGTGTATCTCATGGATTAAAAAAAAATTCTAACAAGACCCGAATGTACATTTTTAGTCCTTGCGTGCGTACAGAACACTAGTCTTGTGTTTTAGTGATGACGCGCATACCACGCGAAAACAAATCAAGTCTGGCAGGTATAAAACACAAGGTCGTTGGAGAATGGTTAATGCATTTTATAAGGAACTAATAACTGAAAAAAATGAATCAAAACTCAACTGGAGATTTGTTCACAGAAAATGAATATAAATACTACTCGAAGAAATTATTACCTTGAAATTTTGACAAATTAACGACCGTATTTTGTTGACCAATTTCAATGAATTTTTGAATATAAGTCAATTTCATTTATTATTTTCTATGATCGGTAGAATTTTAAAATTATAATTATTATTAACATGAATTAAATCGTAGTTTTACTTTGGCTTAGATTAAGAATCGTAACTTACGATTTAAGATTTCAGAAAGCGAAAAAATAATAGTTCAGAATATTTGTTTTTAGAGTTTTAATTAGATTAACGTCACGTTTCTCGCTACACGAGGGTTACTTCGGGGCGGATTTCTTAATTTTGAACTTAGAATAAATAAGCAATACTGAATCTATACTTTCAATGCTGCAAAGCGAATCAAATGAATCCTTATTTACATATTATGCATAATCACATTATGTTGTCATTTGTGAATGTCTGACATGTATTTTTAAGCCATGATTGCTGCAAATATCGGAAGTTATCAAAAGCATTATTCAGAAAAAAAGAAAGAAAAAAACTGAGAAAACAGAACCGATTTTAATTGCTCTAGAATGGATGAACACCACCATCATTACAGAGATGCATTTTCAGTTCCGCTAATCCAAACATCATCTACCCACACCGTTATAATCAATAGCGGTCATCTTACCTCAAAACAAAAAATTAAACTATCAACAGACTGATAACACTCACACCGCTTGTCTAAGTAAATAGCTTTGCTTTATGGATGGGTGATAGACCGTGATTAAAGACCAACTTACGAGTTCCAGGACAATGTCGCATAGAATGCGAAACAGGATTTGAAACAGTAAGAAAAGAACTCGTACGCCATTCGCCATTGTAACAGGGCGCTGTAATATTTAGTGAAACATTACTAATTATCATGAAACATTGACTGCTTAAAGCCATGTTTTATAGAAACCAGATGGCAATGATTTCATTTCACACAACAGTGATGGCAGTTTTGATAGCTCAATTGCTTTATTCAGACGGATTTCATCGGACTCAACAGATGTTATAAAACAGAAACTACAGTCAAACCCCGGTAAAACGAACCCCGGTTATAACAAACTTTTCAAATGGTCCCAACTGAACTCCTATACCACTTATATATTTTCAAATGCTTATAACGATCTTCAAAATCAAAGAATTCGGATATAGTGAACAAAATTTCCATTTTCAACTCTAATGTAAATCACTACTTATTTTCATACTTTAAAGAAATAAATGTAAGTACAATTAATTTCACTGTTTAATTTTTTAAGAACAAATATTTATTTTAATTTATTATAGCCCCTTATTAATTGCAATTTAGTGTGATTAATTTGTTCAACATAGAAATGCTTTTAAGGATTATAGGAAATCTTGCGTCGCCAATAAATGAAAAATCGAATATAATGAGCCCTCGGTTAAGAGAACTTCTTGATCGGTCCGTTGAAGGTTCGTTATAACGGGGTTTGACTGTATAATCTTAACACCGCAGGCATTTACGAAATGATTTCGAAACTGCGAAGAATGTAACTAAAATTTCATCCCATGAAATAATAGCAAACGAAAATGTTTGGAAGGGACAGCAGTAGAATCTGATCCTGATCCTTTGTTTTCTCTTCTAGAAATCAGATTTCTAGAAGAGAAAACGAAGATTATAGGTACATAGTTTTAAAATTTGCATACCAAGAGAGTTAAAGCCTCCGAAAAGGTATCCAGTTCAAGTTCTTTTTCCATTCGAAGAAAATAAAAACTGGATTACGAAAGCGATAATATCTAACGCATTTTATTTTCAATAAAACAAAGAAACGTCGAAATACTCGGGATTAGCGAGGCAGTCTCACCTTTAAGACTATTTGTCTCGGAGTGAAAAACAGATTAATTTGTCCCCAATCAAATGTAATAAAATTGTCCTGTGCTTTACTTTTAACCAATTAAGAGTCATTTTTTTTTCTTCTATCTAATAAGATGACCCCTCCTGTTTTAGAAAGGGGATGTCGTTTTCATTCATCTAAGGCATAGAATACTTTAGATGCTTATGGATTCAAAGTAATCTTTGTGTCAAATTATAAAGCGAATTAATGATTAAATTTTAGTTTAAAAGCCTAAAAATGCGATAATTTGACGCACGTCAATATGACGGGCGCGAGACTTAACGGGTAAAGTAAGGAATTCATATAAAAAATGCATAACAAGATTTGTTTTTTTAAAGATAGACAAAGTTAACATTAAAAAAAGTTTAAAGTAAGTAAAAGTGGATTTTTTCCAATATATACATATAATGTGGTGTAGACGTCTCAATTTTCGACTTTTCGTAAGGGATTGAAAAAGTGACTAAGATTCGAATTCAATATCCCGGATTGTCCTGCTTTTTACTTATCAATAAATAATTCATAAAAAAATTAGTAATTTAATTTTTCAAAAATTATACTCCTACCTAACGTTTACTGTGCATAGAATATAGTAATCTTTACATGGCTATTATCACACCATCAGCTTGAAGCAAAAATATTCAAACAAGTAGTTGCAAAATATATTATTTACGCTTCTTTATCTCTTCCTGCATTTTTTCTTGAAAATGCTTTAATAGTTAGTTATTTTTTATTGTTTCTGTATTTGTTTTTATCTATTTACATATTTTTTAAAGTTGTCCAATACCTCATGCAACACCGCCAAAGCAGTCTCGCATTTGCGTGCAAGAATTGAAATTCAGAAAATCTGGTGACTTTATTTTTCATCATACTGAATACGGGCGGATTATATTTAAGCAACCAGATTTTTTTTTTAATCTTTTAAAACAATATAGAAAGTATTTTCTTTTGATACTGCATTCTATAGAATAAATATTTTATTACTAATTGTGCTCAGAACACGTCCGGTTTAGGGATTTTATTTAAAATTTGCTAAAAAAAAATTACTTCAGAAATTAATAAGATTGTTCTGCACACGTGTCTATTAAGAATGAATAAAAAGTCTGACAGAAGTCGATTGGGAATTCGTTTTCTCTTCTTTCTTTTAAAACCTGTTTTCGCGGCATTGGGTCAAAAGATACAAAACTGAAAATCAACCACATTTTTATTTCTTTTTAGTGTTTAATCCTCCGAAGCGGTAGGTCAAACAGAACAGAAATATACGTCAGCAATTTAAAAAGAAAAAATTCAAGTTACAAACATGAACCTGTATTTCCGATCAAAGGATATACTAGAAATTTAAATAAATCTAATTAAAGGATGTTACAATTTCGGAAGAAGAAGCCTGGATATCCAATGAAAAAAATAAACTGCCGAGATGTTTCAGTTCATTAAATAAGTACAGGAAGTTTCTTGAACGCATTAAATGAACTTCAGAAATTTAAATAAACAATAAATTTTCGAAATCTGATACGACTTTTTTAGAAGATCCTATTTTTAGAGAAACGGAAAGAAATTTTATTAAAAGATATAAAACATGGAATAAACAAATAACTTGCTTACAACACTTCAGTAGAACTATGAACTTCAGAAAAATTCTTTTAGAATTTTTGAATCCAAGATCCTTTAACAAAACACAACTATTTCAAAGGAATAAAAAGAAATCTAAAAAAGGAAAGCAACAGTTTCGGCTCAAATATCAAAAAGAAAAAAATATACATTAATGAATAAGATGCTTCTAATTTTACTAATATAACGATTAACATATATAAAAAAAATTCCAGTGCCCAAAACTTATTCCATGTGCAATTTTGTGGCATTTTATTGGATTATTGAATAAGGAAATAAACAAAAATCGACTGTTTAAAATTATCCCATTCAACTTTCCGCCCACGAAAAAAACCCAATCTACTGGCACTTCAAACTCGTAAAGTCAGAACAAGAGATTCTTTAACACAGAGAACAATGAAAAGAATCAGGACAAGAGAATTTTCTCATACAGAACTTAACTAAAATTATATTGTTCAAAAGCGATAAATCTCTCGCACTTTCTGAACTAAACCGTGGTGCATGAAAGATAACTTAAAAATTACCACCTTTTACAACATTAAGCGAAGTAATCTATTAGGATCACAATAAAAACTGAGGCGAAAAATGTCTTCCCCGAGGAAATGATGGAAAAATTATCACTCATTTTCCTAGTAATTATACCTTACTTTTAAATAAGATGTCAAGTTTCAGTGATCCTGATAATGAATAACAGTGAAGATCAATTTATTAACTGGAATAGCTTTAAAGAATGTAGGATATGCGAGGTTTTTTTTTTAATGGCACGCTTACTAATAGTTAGGACAGGAATGGACTTTAAATTCCAGTAAAAAAGAAAAACAACAGAATGCTCAATTAAACATTCAATAAAGAAATGTTGCAAGTATCAGATTTTACACCATGAAATCTTTCACCATTCACTAATTCAAGTTGTAGACTGTTTTATCGATATGATTAATTACAGTTAAAGTCCACTATAACGATAATGCATAATGGCGGTGAAAATTGTCGTTATAGCTGACTTCTCGTTATAAGCGAATCGAAGAGTAAAATAAGAATGTTAAAAATAGCGTAGACATATTTACTTCTTTTACCTTTTTATTTATAACTGTTTTTATTAAAATACATATCCAAAGTAGACTGTTTTTGTTTACACATTATCGATTGGAGTGACAACTCTCTGTATGTAATGGGATGTTGCAATTTTCGGAACTGGAGAATTTGAAGAACCACAAAGATGTTCGATAATATTCAATGCTTCTATCACACCTCTTTTGCTGAGGGGGAAGCGTTCCTGACATCTTCCTTTCTTTCGTCTTCGAAAAATATGCTTTACCTGATACTTTCGTCGACGCTACAACGAAAGCGTATTTTTTTTTTTTTTTTCCTCGCTATAAATACATACTTTTAGAACCTTTAACATTGGCTCGTCGGCAGTATATTGCAAGTAGTAGTAGCGGATACTCATTACATCAAACATTCACTGTATTTACAGCAGAAGTAAAAATGGTGGGCATTAAATGTTTCGATCGTTTTTAACAGCAAAAACGTTAACTTGACTAATCAATGCGTGGTTAAACAGGAAAATGAACAGAGTAAAAATTGAAAATGGAGGAATTTATATAATAGCCTTGGAAAGGGACAACAAACACACTGTGACAATCCAAGTTTACAGTAAGAGAAAAGCTGCGCACAGATCTCCACCAAGTAGTACAAAATAAGACTCGAAATTTCATATTTCCAGAACTCAAATATTACTGAAAAAGAAGGCCTCAATCATATATCATAAAAACTAGACGTCAGTCGTTTGTTGGTTGTTTCAATATTTGAAACAATTGTTCGAATACTAAAAGGTGTTTTCTATTCATTTAACTTACGTAAATTTATTTTACAATTCAAACACACAAATTTTAACGCTATTATTGACCTACAAATTATCGTGGAAATGCAATTCGAAGTGTAAAAATCTAATGATTTTTGCAGAAAATCCAAAGAGCATTTTCTAAATATCCATGTAGCATTTTCTAAATAAAGTCGAAAAAGAAAAGTGTGGAATTTCAATAAAAGGCAGTAAACAGAATTTAACGAACTTCAATTTTGGTACGCAATGCCAGAATTCAAAGAATTTTTACAGAAACTAAAAATTAGAAAGCATGAAAAACATAAATGCATTAAATTTGATGAAATGAGAAAAATATAAGAAAGAAAAAAACGTCATTTCCGTTGATTCAGAAATTTACTCAAGACAAGAAAATGTAGTTCTGAATTCGGACAACTTTTGAAGATATTCATTCAGTATCGTCTTTTTACACTTGCTTTTTTTACCATAGTTTGAGCTTCAATTTCTATTAATTAAATCCTATTGTGATTAAAGAACAATATTAATTTGTTTTTCAGTTGTTTTGAGGATAATTTAAACAAGCAGTTTTGTGATCAAGCAAAATGGAGATAAGAAACGTGTAATTTATTTAACATTTATTTTGCACAATGCTGAATAAAAAAAACTGATTAAAAAAATCTTTCTAATTAGTAAATATTTTATTATAGATAACATACAATTTTTTTCCTGTGACATATTTTTTAAAAAAACCTACACACTGCAATATCCTGAACACAGAATTTAAAATAATTTATTCTATTAATTATTTACAAATTAAATACAACGCTGAAAACATATAAAAACTTGATAAACTCACTTTACACCACACATGGGTGAAATGTAACCTTACGATTACAGGGACGCCACTTCAAAATTTCTGAAAACTAGTACGGTGCTAAAGTCCCACAGAATTGTGAATTCAGAATGTTAATGTGATACACATACATACATGCATCTTTTGAAAAAAGACCGGATTTTCGCAAATTTACTTAGACAAGAAGTTTGTTTTCTCCCTTGAAGTAAATATAAGTTTTACATTTTTACAATATTTTAATGATATATTCGTTTTAAAGCAAAACTTGAGACAGATACTGAATGTTTAAAAAAATTCAGAAATTCGGGATTTAAAAAAGTAAAACTTCCGGAACACAATCAGCCCTGGATTACATTTGGCATACAAATAAGAAATACGCACTCTTTAACGCTCCGGCACTTGAGGAACGTTTTAAAAAATAAACAAGTTAAGAATAACAGAATACAGAAGAAGAATAATAGAAGGAAAATGGTATGGGGATGGATCTACACGCCAACACGGCCGTTAACTTTCAGGCTGGGTCACGTCACGTCACGTCACGGGATGAGTGATACGGTCAGTTCCAAAGGGCCTCTGTGTCAAGTGAATCCAACTCAATGGCTCCCTTTCTAAGGCCTCTTAACTCTACATTATGCACACAGCTGCTTTTCACGGAAGTGAATATAAATAATGCTGGAGATTTTACATAACATCACTTCTCTGGATTGGGCCATAACTATGCATAAATCCGAAATATTCAATTTAGAATTCCATCATGTTGTACTGTACTTTGCATGCATATCTCTAGGGTACAGAGCTGTTTCATGTCCGATATTCATCCAAGGAGTAGTTTTCTTAAAACCTGCTTCTAACTCAAAAGTTTGCTAAGTGAAACTTTCATTTAAGTCTTTTGAAAAAATAGTTTTGGGACTTGGAATAGATTTGATGGCAGTGAAATTTTAAATATCATACTGAAATAAATACAGGAAAAATTGTTTATGTTAAATATTAATCTTTTTGCTGTCTTCTTAACGATGAGTGTGTGTGTGTGTTTGTAAAATGTCTTACCATTTTTAAAAGTAATTCAATATTAAAATTATTTGTGCCATGTCATTATTAAAAGCCATTCGAATCAAGCTTCATAAATAATACTGCCATAAAAATAATTTTTCTTTGGAGAAAAGAATTTTCAGAGACTTGCAGATTTTTCATTTTGATTTTTTTAAAAATGGGTATTGGTAGTATAAGTAATGAGTCAACTTTCAGAATCTAACCCATATCTACCATCAAGATATGCAAATTGCAATATATTATAATTCTTACAGATTACAGTATAATTTCATTGTTGGTGGTTGTATTTCGTATGCCCATATCAATAACCATGTTTCATTTGAATTTTTATGTTTTTCCTTACTATGCTTAGTTACCTTTCTGTACTATATACATTAACATAATAATGTTAAAATAAAAGTGTGATAGAAAAATAGGGAGAAATGCTAAAACTTTAAAAAATGAAACATCATCGATATATGCAATAAAGCCAGGAAAGATTGAACCATAAACTTAGTAAAATTTCAACCTACATTACATTTATATTTACTGGAGTCATACCCTATAGTTTGGACAATTTACATGTGTCTTGTCTTACATTACAATATAAACTTATAAATTTCCTTTAAATTCTACAAATCAATTCAAATTTAATTGTATGATTGAAAGAAATAGCCAAGATTATTTAAGTTTTTTAAGGGCACTGATGCATATGTGAAAATTGAGTTTTATACAAAATGAAACTTATTCCGAGTTTTAAAAAAAAAATTAAAATCTGTTGGCTAAAAATTCAGAAGAAGAAACTCAATTTTTTCCACCTCACTGAATGTTGCTATATATATAAAATAAAATAATATAATCAAATAAAAAATTAAATTGTATTATAATTTTTAAAAAATTGTCCTTGAAGAAGTTAAGCAAAACTTAAATTTCACTTAATTCCAGCCAACATTTCAAATTTAAAACTATATATTTATTTAAAAATATTTTTAAAATATTAAACCATTTTTTTTTTAAGTTTTGATGCACAAATAAATTGAAAGCATAAAATAAAAAGTACAATTTTTAATTCATTTTATGGGTATATGTATGTTTAAAAAAAATGGTATTAAATCTGCTATTCTGAATCATTAAGATTAAGCAAGTATCTCACATTTGTATTACAGTTAAATTCTTGGACAAGGAAGGAAATTTCAAAAAAATGGCAGGAAAAATGAAACTATATATTTATAATAAAATCTTAAATGAATTCTTAATAAAAGAAATAACTTAATAAAGAATTAATTTCTTAAAATTTTATAAAAAGGAATTTTTTGAACTGTTATATAATTGCTATACTTTAAATTTCTGTGCTAAAAATTCTATTTATTATAACATATTACTGTGTCACAGGAGAAAAAAAAAGAATTTTTAAGTTTATAATTTTTTCATATTGGGTAAAAGATTATATTAGCTGTTAAATGCTTTAGCCCGTATATTAAGCCTTTCATATAGTAATTTGCAAAATACTTATATAACATTATTTTAACCAGTTTTATTATAAGAATTTCACACTACTTTCCTCCCCACAACTCCTATGAAGGAATTGCTTCTAGTAATATTTAAATAAAAATAAAATCCTAGTAAAATTACTTAAATCTAGATGATAAGTTGCCCTAATTTTAAACATAACATAAAAGTAACAATCCAGACACTATTTCTTACAATTTTTGCCTTTAATTTACTTCAAAAATTATATCCAGTTAAACAAAAATGGTAATTTCATAAAATTTCAAAAATTGTTCTCTTTAAAGTTAAGAATTCTTTTTTCACTTGATTATAGTATTTTATAGTCAGATTAAAAAAAAAAGCTTGCATAAGAATAATAACCACAAATTTTGCATTTTGAGACAACATGTTTTCCCCATGCAAATTAAGACCAAACTTATGTGTTTGTCCTACATTTAATACAAAAAAAAGTTTTACAACAGAAATTCAAGTACCACAAATTAAGCTGATGATTTCCTGTATTAGAAACAAGGCTACTGAAAAGTAAACTTCCTAGACCAGCTATGAATTGTTGGTAGTATTTTATAACACTAACCAATTATTCATGTTTAAAAGCACAGAATTAAACTTTCTAAATGCCATTAAAAGTAGGTGATGTACTATATACGAGCTAAGAAATGCTACTAAATAAAATTAAATTGATTATAAATATTAACAACTGAAGTGAAACCATATTTGAAAATAAATCATCTATTCTCATTTTGGAGCATTTTTTGAATTTGGAATGTTATAAAATTTTATTACAATTCTGAAAGTAAAAAATGTATCCCTGATTCACAAAATAAATATAGCTGAAGAACGGAAATATGGAATTAGTTTGACATAGCCTGCATTTCAACCAATGAAATTTCAACAACCACTCTGAAAAAACATTAATATGTTTTAAAATAAATAGTACAAATTTACCGTTTTGTTAAAAAAAGGTTTCTAAGGGTAAAATGCAATCATAAATAGCAATTTAGAATATTATTAAGGATGAAAAAAAAAAAAAAGTTGTTCAAGGCACATGCAAGAGCATTAAATCTTATTCTTAAAGAGTGAATTTACGAGGCCAAAATATCATCTTTGCGGTAATAATAGAATATGAATACAGTTTTATGTAAATTTTTCAAGCTCTTGAAACATATAATTTGGAAATGATTTTTTAGTAATTTTTATTTATTAGTAGCAGACGATACTAAAAAACGTTAATTTTAAAAAAAGACAAGAATCCGGTAATACAGCTTCGGCAAATCACTTACCAACAACACATGCGTGCGATTACAAATTATCACTGCTAATGTTCCAAATTCGTATGTAAATATTTTACACAATGAAGAATAATTATAAAATGAAATTATTTGATGATTATTTAACAATTAGATGAGAATCTACCTGAACATAAATGCAATTAGTAAGCAAAATACTCATTATTCAAATAAAAAGCTGTATGTCACAAATTCTAAGACAGTATTCTTAATTTCGTTCAAGAATTTTTTTAAATTCCGTGGTATGATCTTATTTCTACTTCAACAACAAGTTTGCTCTACGCGTCAATGTAACTTTTGACGTACACAACCACCATTACTGAGAATACATTATAATTCACTTACTTGATATAAAAAGTACAGCTGTCAATGGAGAAATAAAATTCTACAATGAAAATCGTCTTTCATTACAGATCACATGAGGTTCAACACAAAATAGCCCAAATCGCAAAACAGAAATATCCGTAATTTTTATACTGTTGTTGTTTTGCACCGAACTGGTAAATAGTCAAGCAGCGTTCCTCAGAGCAAAACAACCTGCCGTCTGTTGCGTACACAGTATCTCCCACCAATGAGACAAGCGCAGCGTCAACTTTTGGCTCCGGATCGTTCGCGTCTCATGACGTCATATGCTGTTCGGGAAACATCGGCTCTGCCGTTCGGAAATTCTCGTACATTGTGACGTTTTCCGATTAATGACGGATGCTCTAGTAGAATGTGAATGTGAAGAAGCGTGCGAGTTCCTCTATTTATGGAATTAGTTTTTACGTTCTCTGTTCGTTCAAAGCTACCGGAAGAAGCGAATAGAAGCACCAACATTCTCATTAATCGCTGTCGAAATCTTGTATGCTTATAGTTAGAACTAAATTGAAAAAATAATTTTTGTTATTTTACTTTTGGAAGCCCACTCCTACAAAAGAGACAAACTAAACTATTTTTGTCGTACCTACATTAATTCCTGTTTTAATTTGTTGTAGCAAAACATGGCAGACTTTCACAGGTATTTTTATTTTAAAAGAACAAATTAAATGTTCAGGGCTCATTACCATAATACAGTACCCATATAGTAATTTTAGTTTGCAACAAAGTTGCAGCAGTCTTGCAGCAAGTTCAGCACGGCAAGACAGCAAGTTTATAACTAGACTGCAGTAAGTTAATGCAAACTTCGAAGTCACTATGTGACAAACTTGAGGTGAACTTGTCGTGTCAAGTTCATTGCAAACCAGTAGTAAAAAACAGCTTTCCGTGTCAAATTTACTGCATATTCAGGGGTATTGGCTAAATAGGGGCCAGACAGTCTGTCTACAAATTAGCATACACACAGGATACTGTTTTGGAGTTATGAAAACGAAAGTTCCTGGCGTTTTAACATAGGATTATATTACTCACATTGGCTTCTCAGGAAGAAATTTGACTCACTCGCCAAAACGCCACAAAAAACGTTGTATGGTAGATTCTCTATATCTCGGTAACTACATATGTTAAACACATAACTAATGTCTTAGATATAAAGTGTAACAGAAGTTACAAAAAAATGAAAATCGGAATTGTAGTTCACCGACTACTGAGTCGCAAAGTTGGGCAAAAATACGCAGGAATTGGTGACGTCACAACGCATGAGGTGCACGCGCACAATTGGCTGAAGATCTCGCTTGCCACGTTTTCGGTTTAATGTAGATTTCAAAAGGAATGAGAAAGCTTTCGGTTTCATGAAGAAACATTTTGATTTGAACATGGTGCTAACAAATTATCCTAGTACTCTGGGGAATTCATATATTGATTCAACTTTTACAAGAAACATCAGTCCCGAATTATTAAATTATGTATGTTACTTTTCATATCATCGACCGATTCTACACAGAATTGTAACATATCTACGCACGATTGAAGAATTCAAAACAAAAGAATTGACATTGTAATATATTTTATGAAGAAATAAAACAATTTTCATTGTAACCTTAGTTTCATTTTATTTCGCCAAACTTCCATACATTAGTATTTCAGAGAAACAAAAGAGAACTTCGAGAAACAAGAGTATCGCGAGTAACTTCGAGAAACAAAGGAGTCATGCGAGTAAAGTAGTCCTACGCCTTTAACATCAGCGGCTGTTTGAAAAAGACAGCCTCCCATTATTTTTACTTTCTTGTATACGAAGCACACAAAAAGAAAGTATTGTAATCGTCAAAAAATTCGATCTCGAGATTTTGATGAATCTCCACGTTTTAGACCTCCCTGAGTCCGAAAAACACAATTTTGGAATTACATCTATCTGTGTGTCTGTGAACACGATAACTCGAAAACTATTAGAGATAGAGGGATGAAATTTGGTATGTGATCTTTACACATAATTTGTAGGTTTCTTTCAAATTTTGGACAAAATCCGTCTACGGGAAGTCTGTCTGTCTGTCCGCGGTCATGTGAACATTATAACTCGAAAACTGGAATAGCTAGATGGATAAAATTTGGTACACAGTTTTATCATCATGAATGTAGGTCCGTATAAAGTTTTGGGCCAAATCCGTCAAAGGGTTGACTGTCTATCGGTCTGTATAATTGCATATTTGTAAAAATTATATCTCATAAGATCTTTGGCTTAGATAAATAAAAATTGGTATGACGGTTGCTAACATTAATTATAGATCTCTGCCCAAATTTCGTTCCAATCGGTTAAAAAAAAGGCGTTCAAATTGCATATTCAGTTTTTTTAATCCGATTCTCCATGCGCATGCGTACTGGTAGCAATCTCTGTGCCTGCGGAAGGATTATGTCACTTGGTCCTTGAGCCGGCAAGAGTGGCGTTTTAATCGGTACGCATCTCTTTGAATTTGATTCTTTACCTAAATATTTTACAATCACTATAATCTAAAATGAAAAATCTTCTGATAGTCATTGCATTCTGGGTTACAGTAGGTTCGAATTTTTTATCCACGCAGGGGGAGGGGAAACAGCACCTTTTTGGGAAGTATACGAGAAAGTTTAGGGGAGACCACTCCCGCTGGTTTGAAATGATATATAGTTGTTTATGTAACGTTATAAAATCGATCACTGTCTAGTTACAACCCCTTATCATATCTTTACTTTTAACATATTTAAAAAAATTAAATACTTATTTTGGTTCAAAATTAAAATAAAATTAGTTTTGTAAATTTTTAGGCGCCTTTGGATCAATGGCGCCCCTGGCCTGCAGCCCAATTAGCCTATTGGATAAGATGGCCCTGGCGCATATAGGCATTCTGTACTCGAGCAGAGCACCATTGTAACTTTGGAGGGCTCTGATTGGACAAGCGAATCTGACGTCACTCTTCTGCACATCGCATCAACAGTGAGACACGCGTTTCTTGTTTAAAGTTCTTAAAACTCTAAAAAATAATTTTTTCCCCAAGCTATAGCCTAAATTTGTTTTCAAAAGGGGAATCTTTCTTCTTCTTGATTTAATGTCGTTAGATTTGTTTTTTTCCTCTAATATTTTTTTTCTTTATACTCTTTCTTAAATTGCTTTGAAAATTCTTTCGAAATTTTACTTTAAAATGTAATTTTAATAACTTTTTACAAAACTCAATGTTGGTTAAAAAATACTAAATTTTGTTTGAATCATTAAAATACGATTTTCAACGTTTTACTGAAATAAGACAAGTTTTTTTTAACAACCATCCTTTTTTATAAGTCGTAATCGAGTGTCATAATGAAAGGTTCGTTCAATTTACTTTTTTAACTCCTGTTAGAAAATCTTGATCAGCACTCCTGTTAGAGATCTTGATAGCTATTCACTGTTTTGTATTTTTATTCATCTTAACTATGTAAACAATATTTAAAACGCACTTTTTTTTATTTTTAACTATTTGCAAATATTGCAGTTGGTAATATTTTTTTTATCTGTTGCTGTATTAATGAAACAGTGAAATCATATTAAATATTTCGTTTGCATGAGTTTCTGAGAAAGTCAAGAGAATACGATAATAAGAGAATACTTCGAACGATGGTTTCATCTTCAACGATTTTAACAATTTCGTTTACAAAAGAATGGGGAAGATTGGAATTCTGAATAGGCACGGTGTATTACCCAAAGAACATTTCGCTATCGCTAGTTGAAAGAATCATTTGATTTGATTTGATTGGTGATTTTTGGGGATTTTCAGCAACAAAGGCTATTATCCCCTATTCATTCCAAAGTTCTTTTTAATCTGTAATAAAAAAAGAAATGAAAACTGACATCAAAAGACGGGCTATAATTATTGCCGATCTGATTCGGTCAAGAGAAAAAAAAATGGCACCCTCCTAGAAAGGCCTCCATATTCTTTTTCGTTGAAAGAATCAGTCAGAGCGTGGTCAGAGGTAAACAAACAAGCAAAGCATAGTTACGTCAGATTCGCTTGTCCAATCAGAGTCCTCCAAAGTTACAAAGGTGCTCTGCTCGAGTACAGTATGCCTATATGCGGCCCTGACTGAGCTTCAAGAAGTGTTGGACTGAGTCGCTAACTTCGAAAATCTATCTAGAATGAAATGCAATGGCACAACGACGGGAAGAGGCAAGAGGAGGAATGCCCCGGGCGCCAGCCATGGAGTTGGAGTGAGCCGCCACGAAAACAAAATATTTGTTCGGTTATTTATTTTTTTAATGATAGAGTAACGTCCCGGGGACCATTGCACTAAAACTACCCAGGAAGAGGGCGACCCCCACTAGCCCCGAGAGCTTGGGGTGAAAGCAAAAGGGCAAGGAAGGTGAAAGGAAGGGGAACTCAGGACCCAAACAACAACAAAAAAAACAGGGCGAACTGGAGTCAGATATCATGAGAATATCTCGAACGTTGGGACGAAAGACAGGCTGAAATTATTGCCGATCTGATTCGGTCAAGAGAAAAAAAAATGGCACCCTCCTAGAAAGGCCTTCATATTCTTTTTCTTCTACGTTCTTCTCTCGATTTTTATCCTGTACTAACACGAATGACGAAAATCGAGTTTTTCATCATGTACCATTTTGGCATCTTCTTTTCCTCTGACTGAAACCAAAATTTGATACACTTTTAAATTTTAGTGACATTTCGCATTTCACCACGCATACCTCTGAACTCGGGGCCAGAACGGCTCCCTGTCGGTTATATAGGTAAGCGTGAGACTTCATTAACAAAGCACAAAAAAATTATAGACAAGAGTTATAATATTACAAAAGAACATGGAATAAGAATAGAACATAATTTAACAAAAGAGCATACCAATTCTAAACATCGAGCAACTGCGATTATTAAATACTAGAAGATTTGTGCTTGTCTAAGACGGGCTTTTAGCTCGCCAACAATATCTCAGATCTGATTGTCACAAATTTACTAACGGAACTTGTTGTAGAAAATCTCATGCAGATTGTCAGAGTGCTTAAGAAATTAAAAAAAGCATGAAAAACAGAAATTGTGAAACAATTGACACTAACTTTCGTTTTGAGAAATTCCAAAATTAAGTACGAAAAAAGAAAGAACCTTTTTAACGAAAACGAAAGTAAAGATCTCCGAGAAGTAGAAAAATAAATTCATTCTAATTACGAAAAAGAAAGATACTTTTTAACGAAAACGAAAGTAAAGTGGAAAAATAAATTAACTCTAATTAGTAATTAAATATTTGCGGTTTGAATTCTGTTTAATGTCTCGCCTTCCATAGTGCAAATCTCTCTCTTGCTAACCTTCGTTTCCTTGCAGTGAGATATTCTCTATGCATATTGTTTAACAACAATCTTTCTCTTTCAAATATAAGGGAAATCCACTTCGGCACTCTCTGCCCTGTTTCTAATAAAAAAAAACCTTCGGCAATCTGTCCCCTGGAATTCTAAGAAAAAACCCCTTCCTTGTTCCCCGCGCTTGTTGCGGGTGTGGCGTCTGGTCCGGTGCGTGATAGCCACGCCCACATTCCTGACGCGTTAGAGGCCGTGTTACCGCGTTTATATTTTAGAATAGATGATATATTATAATATATATGCTTCACAGTTGCAGCCTCGCAACAGAATTGAGGCCGTTTACTTTAATTGATTACTACGATTTTTGGAGAGAGGATTTATGATATTACAAAACATTTAATTGAATACATAATTAAAAGCGTGTCGTTATTGCCCCTATAATTTAAAAGAAACCAAATCTTAAATGGTACCAGGAGATTTTTAATTTGTCCTGAAAAGCAATTCCTCATTAGATGAAATAAAATTAATAAGTCTCCTGATTTTGACCCGAGTTCGATGGTTTCGGAGTGTTCTTTGCCACCAAAGCTGCACCAGGTCGTCCAGTGGTTTTGCAGAGTGGAAGGAGCTTGTCAAAGGACAAGATGTCGTGAAGTGTAGTGGATAAATTTTAGTGACGGTATCGCATACCAAATTTCATCCGCCTGGGTTTTTGCGTTTTTGGAGTTATAGTTTTGAAGACAGCAATAGTGGATTTTGACAATATGAGGTTACAGGAGCAAATTGTTTTGAAGTCAATTTGTCTTCTATTAATTCATCAACTGTGAATAATTCCGAAGTAATAATATCCATATCACAGCTCACATACTAGAAAGAGGGAATTTTTTAGATTTTATAAAAGGGGAAAAAACGATGCATAACCGAACCTTCGCGTCGTATAAACGACGTATTTTTTATTACAATGGATAGGAATGAATCGGGATTATGATGAGACGACATATAAATGAGAAGCGTATAAACGGGGCGTTACTGTACTTCATTAGATTTAATGAATTTTCAGGACCCTTTTTATATTCCTCCAAGATTTTTTACGTATACATTTAAAAGCTTGATTACGTCGTTCTTATTGTTTTATGCCATCTATTGAATTTATAGTTATAAGGTTCATCTATATCCAAAGTGTGTTTGAAATACTAAAGACTGAGAAACTGAACTGGAATGAGAGCTTTAGTATTAGAAAAATTTTAAAAGAAAGACAACGAAGTTACCCTTTAATCCTATTGGTAAAAGAAAATGTAAAGAAGAATCCTGTTTGCAGACTTCTTTAAGGGTCACCTGCAAGCAGGGGTTCAACCAGGATTTTTTTTTTTTTTTTCCTGTGAGAGGCCTGGCTTTTGGCGAAAAATTGACGCCTCGTGACCCGAAAAGTCCCAATATAAATGAAAGATTCTGGAAGAACAATAAAATGAACATCGACTCAGCAAAACATCTACACAAAAATTATTTTGATTCAAATAAATTTTGGAATAAAAATTAACAGCCATCACGCATAATTTGCCGTTATTGGAACAAAATATAAAATAGATCACAAAGTAAAAAAGCAGTTAGACCTACCCCCTCTGCTAAGGAATTAAAAATGTCCCGCAAAAATACATCTCAACAGTTCCCGCCTTTATTCCCGGAAAAACACTCTCCAATACTTTCCCCAGACTTTAGTATTAGTATCATTCACCGAAGCGTTTCAATGACAGTAACTCCAAAATGAAAAAAATAGCAAAATTTCCATGAAAATAATATGCACATAACACTTTTTTGTTGTTACAAAATAAAAGGCACCGAAATGCAGAGTATATCTCTTAAGGGGAAAAAAAATCTTTGTCCATAAGACTTTTTCACGTAGGAACGCATACTATGACTTTCCTAACGCTCCTAGAGAAAAATTGGCGATTCAGCGCTCCAAGAAAATTCGCCAAGACAAAAAAAGACGCCAGGTGGTGGGCGCATAACAGAAAAGAGGTCAATGCAGAAGTTCACAATAATAAGTTCTATGTTTCTCCTTTTCTGTGGTTCAACTCAATTTGTGAATTGACACGATTTTATCTTCGCTGACTTATCCTTCCAGCGAGCGCGCCTGAACAAATTTTACGTCATATCGTGCATCGTATTACATAAATATATTGTGTTGTTTTACAAAAATAAATCCAGGTTTTATTAGCTTAATAGTGAACAAAGATTTTATAAATAAAAATTGCACTTAAAATTATAAAAGAACGATATAAATATGTAATACGATGCACAATGTAAGTATCTCATGAAAACGCGCGCCCGCTGGAGGGTTAAACTATTTTGACGCTGATCTAAACGTTTTATGGATCGCCTAAACCAGGGGTCGGCAACCTATTGAAGCGGAAGAGCCAAAAGTTACAATTTACAAAATTTCCCAGTTTTTAAAGAGCCACTAAAAATTTTCGTTTCAATATTATAGTATTTGCTTTTATATATTTGATTTCAAATAAACGGCTTTAAATACGGAATAATATTTAATCATATAAAAACACAAATATAGATAGTTACATCAATGGGAGCATTGTCTTTGCATGCCTTTTGAAAGTTTGATTAAATCTGGCTTATATCTTGTTGTTTTAAGTTTCAAGCACGACTCTAGATTTTTTTGTTAGTTGACTTCTAACTTAACTTTTTATTATATTCATGCAAGAGAACGCTTGCTCGCAAGAATATGTCGACCCGAAGATCGTCAGCAGTCCATATGCCAACTTCTTCACCTCACTGTAGCATTCTGGAAGACTATTACATGCGCCGAATATGAGGGCCTCGCGGAATTTCTTTTAGAGCTGTCCACTTGTGCAGCGCGATGTGCATGCATTTCTGGACCTCCAACTTGCTCTTGAGTTCTGTGAACTTGCCACTCCCCAAGTATTTGGTTTTCAAATCCAGCAATTGCATTTGAAGCGATCCAGCATCAATTCCAAATGGCTCAATGTTCACCTCATTTGTATTTGTGTTGAGAGGATTTACTATGAACGCGAGAGTACTTTTGTTTGTTTTGAATTGCTCGAATCTCTCAGAGAAACCATCCTTCATGTTTTTTAAAGCTATGCTGAAGTAATTCGTGTCAATAGTTGCATTGGTCTCATCGCTATATTGCTTCAGATTTTTAAAATGAAGTAATTTACCGCTCTCCATGTCTTCAACAAAAACAAGTTATTTTTTTCGAAACAAACTACTTCTTCAAGCAAGGCGTAGGCTGGGTTGCCCTTTCCTTGCAGTTTTAGATTCAGTTCATTTAGTTTCATTGCGGTATACACCATGAAGTTGAATTTTTGCAGCCATTTGTCTTCTTCCAATTCGGGATGATCAATGCTTTTTTCATTGAGGAATGTTTTTATTTCACTCAAGCACAAAGCAGAACGTTGCAATACGTTACCTCTGGAAAGCCATCGCACTTCATTGTGCAGAAGTAGGTCAGAAAACTGACTATCTATTTCTTCAAGGAATTCTTTAAACTGGCAATGGTAGAGTGCTTTTGCCAAGATGCTGTTAATAATCTTAATTACCCAGTTCATGACCTCAACTATTTCGGCCGGAAATGTTTGGGCACAAAGCACTTCTTGATGAATTATGCAGTGAAACGTTAGAATTTCGTGGTTTATTTTTTTCTGAAGAATTGATGTTTACCCCGCTATGTATTCCTGTCATACTTCTGGCTCCATCAGTTGCTATAGAAATGATTTTATTTATATCGATTCCATTGTCTTCCAGGCATTTTTGAACAACATTTGCTATATCTTCTCCACGAGTTTGCCCTGAGAGCGGTAGCAATCCTAGCAGTTCTTCTTTTGGACCTTGGGACGACATATACCTGACGAAAAGGGTAACTTGTGCCGTGTCTTTTATGTCGCAAGACTCATCTATAGCAATTGATAAGGCACAAGCCAGTTGATTTTCTTCCACTTGCATGTGTGTTACATTTGAAGACATTTTAGCAGTTCTATGTCGTACTGTTTTAGTAGATAATGGCAAATATTTGATTTTTTTCATAATTTCTGCTTTGTTTTTAAAATCACGAAACAGATCTTCAGATGCACGTATAAAAAATATTTGACGTACTCACCATCTGTGAATGGTTTTCCTCTTTTTGCAGTTTCTAATGGTACTGCAAAGCTTGCCAGATTTACATTATTGGAAAATTGCGCCCAGTTACTTAGCATGGAACTTGACTTACCAGCAAACTGGATATGTTTTGTAGTGAAGTGTCTCTCCAAATTTGACTTCTTATTGTCTGCGAGTTTTTCGTGGCAAATGAGACAAGTCGGAAGGCCATCTGTGTTGCATATGAATGCAAACGACTCCGTCCAATCCTGATTGAATTCTCTGTTTTCTTCTTCAGTTCTTCTCTTTTTTACCAGATGCCATGCTGGCGGTGGAGCTGAAAAAATTATTTTTTAAAATTTTACTTAGCTATCTAAAACGGCAAACAATTTATTTACCCTTATTACTTCGTTAACACGATCCTCAGATATGTAATCCAATTCTGTTACTGATTTTATTATATTATACGAATACATACCTTTAAGAAGATAATTCGCTTTTAAATCGTATTCTTCTTGAAACAACAAGCGAATAGACACGCAAAAACCGCAAGCGATTGAATTAACAAACATGCAACGTAATGTTGACTGCGCTATCCGAGGATGACTGACTGACAACACGTCTAGAGTCTAGACGGTGGCTGTTTGGGTGAGACGGAAATGGAATGCAATTGGCTGAAAGATAAACATGGTCACGGAATCTCATCTCTAAGAACAAAACAATAGTTCAAATTTATCTCATTACGGTCATGTTAAGCGTAGCAATTTGTAATTAACTATTATGAAAATAGAAGTCATTGAGAAATTAGGTACTTAAAAATATATTTTATTTTTTAAGGGTTTTGATAATAAATTATTAATTTTTTTGTATAGAAATGGAGAGCCGCAACTTTACATCAAAAGAGCCACATGCGGCTCGCGAGCCGCAGGTTGCCGACACCTGGCCTAAACCCATCTGCTTCATTTCTAACCGATCTCTTTTGAATAATCTCGTCCAAAGTTTCATTTTATTGAAAGAAATATTGTGAATTCGGCGTCTTAAACACATTTTTTTCGAGAAAAAGTTATTTCACACCAGAACGAATATAGTGACAGGCTATGCCTAACATGGAGGAGGCTACCAGTTTTGTTTTGTAAACAAACCGATCGTTGCCATCCGCATAAGAGAAATTAATCTCTTTTCTGTGCCACGTGCGTTAGCGTTTTATATATATATAGATGCAGTGGCGAATCCAGGGGAGGGGCTATCGGGCTGCAGCGACCCCAGAGCTAAACCGAAATTCTTGATTTAATTTAAAATCACTACAACTGTTTGATTTTAATTTTCATTTTAAAAGAATAGTAATAAAATCGTGACAACATTGCTTTCTGACTTGACAGGCTCGAAAATTTTCCTACTTTTCTAGTCATTCCACTTGCACTTGCAGCGTTGGCGCGGTCGAAAACATATTTTGGTCAGCTATTTCATTGTATTTTTTATTAACTTATCGAAAGTATGTAGTGTTCTTTATTATTCTTATTGTCAGGAGAGGAAAGCCTGTCAAGTTAATGTGTTTTGGTTTATATAAGCCATGAGGTTTGACATTACAATACAAAACGTCACTACGATACAAAATTTGTATGACCTCCGGCGCCCCACCCCCCCGACCCGAATCCTGGATTCGTCACTTTATAGATGCTACCACTTTGAAAAGACTTTTATTAAATAGACCAAAAAATAGAATACATGAAGATTGAAAAAACAATCTAACCGTTTATTTTATGCATGTTTTTTTGCAAACTTTTCGCTGCAAAATTCGACCATTTCAAATAAACGGCGAATTACTTGCATACCCAGGTAGCACAACATATTGTAGGATATTTTACAATATTGATCGATATTCTATAATATTATATGATATTGTACAATATTATACAACATTGTGAATATTTTTCAATATCATACAATATTGTACAATATCTTTGTGCTACTGAGGTAAGACATTGAAGAATCTTTTCCATATAGTTTAACAACTGAATGAACAAATTCATGCGGAATATAGGCTTGCAAAATGAAGACAGTTCATACGTCACAGTAACGTGAGAAACGTAACTGCGCATGTTAGCAAACGTTTGATGGCACATTGCATTACTTTATACTGTAACTTCCCAGTGGATTCTAAAATTAAAATCAAATTGGGGATGTGCATTTAACGTGCATCACGTGAGCATAAATCAACTGCATTAAGGAAATTAAATGAATAAATTCATCGAAGTAAATGAGATTTCCACAAAACGAAAGCATATCCAGAAAGCCTAAAAATTTTGGTATTTCGTAGATGCTAAATTAATAAGCATTTTCAATCAAATTTGTAATAATCCAACTTCTCACCTTCAAAACCTTAAATTTCCGAAATTCAATTCCATGATTCAATATCATCATTCTTTACAGCTTTAGTATTTAAATTATTCAACGAAGCGTTTCAGTGAACGAAAGCCATAAGAATTGGCAAGTACTGGTCGGTTTGGTGGATTTTTGTGACACAAGAGTTTGACCACAGTGCGTCAATTTTGCGGAGTTAGATCTAAAAGGATAATGAATGCTTATTTTTATAACTAAAAACAAAATTATTTTCAGATTGTAGTCGCTCTTGTGACTGTAACTTACTGAATGTGGCTGGCAGAAGAGGCAGTGTCCT
The DNA here is from genome assembly GCA_013235015.1 of Araneus ventricosus. Lineage (NCBI taxonomy): Eukaryota > Metazoa > Arthropoda > Arachnida > Araneae > Araneidae > Araneus > Araneus ventricosus. Next base: position 61,292 of record BGPR01000788.1, read on the forward strand.
CTGGAGCTAAGAACATTTAGTAGAAGTTAAGCGACCGACCGAGACGCATTGCTAACGAACAATTCTCCTTTTTATGTTTCGCTTAATTTCGAAATTATGTGTGTAAACTTGTCCGTGTGTAATTTAAACATAAATAAATAATTGGACTGTTTACTGAATGAACTAATTGGACTGTTTACTGAATGAACTGATTGGACTGTTTACTGAATGAACTAATTTGGACTGTTTACTAAACGAATTAATTGGACTGTTTACTGTAGCATAACCGACCAACACAAGATTCATTTTGTTTTGAAAAATAAATGCTTATCATTCTTCGCTCACTATTTTAATTTAAAGATTAAACGATCATTTTGATTTAAAATATACGGTATTGCTTAGCAACCTTTACTAGATTTTGAAATAATCGTAATGTAAAAAAGCGTTACGGATTTTCCTTGCAGATATGACACAAACGCATATTGCTTGAAAATAAAATCAGAAAAAAAGATAATTCATTGTTTACGGATGAAGTAGATTCTTCCCGATTTTTATCTCCTTGTCCCTTCTATTGTTAACCAAGTGTTATTTCCACATGCTTGTCTGCAGCTAATCTGGACTTTTCTCAGCTGATTATAGGTCAACAACGCTTTCAAATATTGCCAAAATGCAATGCAAATTATTTCAAAATATTTTCGGCTCTCCAAGAAAGAACAGATTTAAAGAACACATTATTCAAACAAATAAGATTTCTTAGAAGAAAACTCCAAACCGCATTTTTGACAAGTACTGACTTCTGTTAAATTGTATACAAATTAGATTATGAATGAAATTTCGAATGAATCAAAAGTCTAAGGTTATGTTTGCCTTAATGTTTGTGGAAAAATTAAAAAATGTTTGAAAATCTGATGATAAAAATAAATGGTTAAAAATCGAAATCATATTCATTCAGTGAGTCAGAGCTGCAACTTCTACTTATATACAATTTTCGCTAGGGCTCAAGTTAATTCACGGTCATAATGAAAGGAAACCAGCGGGAGTGGTCTCCCCAAAACATTCTCGTATCCGTCCTAACGCGGGTGGGGAACAAATACACAGAGCGGCAGTAACATGGACGATTCCCTAACACAGGTGGGGAAAAACGCTATCGCCGTTTTTTGCGTCCTAGGAATGGTGAAAAAACCAAAGATGCAATTTGAACGCCTTTTCTTCAACCGATTGAAAGCAAAATTGGACACAGATCTACAATTGAGGTTAGAAGGCCACTTACCAAATTTCATTTATCTAAATCTTTGTGATAAGGAGTAATAGAGTTCACAACCATGTGATTATACAAACCGACAGATAGTCAACCCTTTGACGGATTTGGTCCAAAATCTGACACAGACCTACATTCCTGATGATAAAAATGTGTACCAAACTTTATCGATCTAGCTATTTAAGTTTTTGAGTTATCGTGTTCACATGAACGCGGTGAGACGGCCCGACAGACTCCCCATAGACAGAATTTGTCCAAAATTTGATAGAAACCTACAAATTATGTGTAAAGATCACATACCAATTTAATCCCTCCAGCTTTAATAGTTTTTGAGTTATCGTTTTCAAGGACAGACAGACATAATTCCAAAATTATGTTTTTCCGTGGAGATTCATCAAAATCTCGATTTCGAATTTTTTGTCGATTACAATACTTTCTCTTTGTATATACTTCGTATACGAGAAAGTAAAAAGTACTGTGCGTGTCATCTAACTGACTGTCGTCTCATGCTGTGTTGTGACGTCAAGTCCTTTTTCCTCCTGCAAGATGCGCAATGAATTCTAAAATTAAAATTCCCATGTCTCATTTGACTTTTGTCACATGAGTATAAATTGGCTCAATTGTCGTAAATTGAAGTAAAAATTACTGAATTTGTATTGGAATCATGCCGAATTACAACTTAGCCTTTTTTAAATGATTGAATTTATGATTTCAAAAATATTGCCTGGAAGTCCTTTATATACACTACTGGCCAAAAGTATCGCAAGATTGGAAAAATGCGAAACATTTGGAGTTAATTTGAATATAATGGTTCACAATCAATGGTGGAGAATCGCGGGACGTACAATCGTAGTAACTCACATTTTACAGCGAAGATTTTGTCACGAGGACATTTAGGGGACCGTCTACAAATGGATGAAAACGAAAATTATTTGGATTCACTCCGTTTCACTGGAAGCTGATAATGTTTTGAAACTTTCATCAATAGTTTTGCTTCTTACGTATATTTCTTACATACATTTTCGTAAAAATTATATGAATATTCGGGAGGATATAAAAGCTTTTTGAAAAGATCCTAATTATTTCACTCTTTTTTTGCTTATAACATGCAGAGAAGAATCTCTGTTATTCTCGATGAGAAACAAAATGGTGAGGTTTCTTCCACAAATAACTATTTTTTAAACTTGAATCTTTGAACAGCAATATTGAATTTTTACGAAAGTTGAATATTCTGAGTACCAATCTGCACTTATAAATTAAATACATAATTAAATATGCAATTCGACGATTAATACTCAAAGTTTCGAGTATTAAAAATAAATTGATTTGTAGAAAGCCTCTCATCATTTTGTTTCTCTTCGAGAACAACAGAAATTCTTCTGGCTTTAATACCTACAACTTTCGAAATCTTAATGGTCTTCGAATGGAATTTTTCTATAAACTGCCTTAGATGTCTGGCTTCGACGTTATGAAAGAAAAGTTATGCTATGTTTCGCGCATGCGCAGTTAAAAAGTATTTACTACAATTACTCATATTTCCTCAAATATTCAATTTACTCACTTCAAATTTTAAAATAATGTAAGTTTGGCAAAATTTGGCTGAAAACTCTGTATGATATAAGTAAAAAAATATGCAAAAAAGTTGGGATGTTTTAAAGAAGACTTCATATCTTCCCGAATATTCATACAATTTTTACAAAAATACATGTAAGCAATGTGCAGAAGAAGCAAAACGATTGATGAAAGTTTCAAAACATTATCAGCTTCTTGTGAAAAGGATGAGCCAAATAATTTTCTTCTTCAATTTGTGGGCGGTCCCCTAAATGTCATCATGACAAAATCTTCACTGTAAAATGTGAGTTCCCCCGATTCTCTACAATTGATTGTGAACCATTTTTTTCAAATTAAATCCAAATGTTTCGTATTTTACCAATCTTTCAATACTTTTGGCCAGTAGTGTAGTATTGCATTATCATGACGTATTTATTGTGTTATGATAGCATAAATTTGTATTATGTTTTTGTATTTTATAATTATTTTTTGAATTTTTAAAATAGTTTTTATTGCTAATTGTTTTACTTATAGAAGCTATTCTCCTCCTCCAGGTTTTTTTTTTACAGCTCAAGAAATATCAAGAACTTTATGGTCAGAATTTGTTTTTGCATGTTTGTCTTATTTAGTGAAAAAAAACCATAATTCATAGATTATTTAATGATGATTAAAATCGGAGGAACGTGGTCACACTGTATCGCCTAAGAAGGCCTGACGGATACTAAGCAACGAAGCAGGCGTTCACATACTGATGTGATCAGAGGAGCAGCGACGGTAAATAACCCACAGTGCATAGCATTTTTAGACCCCTTTTGGCATATTTGGCTTAAAATGCGAAATAAAGGCACCATATTTCCCTCTCTTCTTCTTCGTTTTGCGGCTCGCAGTCCTGCTACTCCACTGGTGTCCCCACTTAAGGGGACACCTCAAATATGGGGATGAGAACCTGCCGTATAAGTAAGCAGAGTCTCGTTTCTCGATGGGATATAGTAATGATGGTGTGGCTCTTAGGACCTATCTCCGAAGATGGGTCGTACCTCCATTAAAGGAGGGAGGGTCGTCACATGAGCCGCTCGTAATGGGGTCGTTGTCGTCCTATTTTGAGGTTGACTTAAAGCAGGACATTCACCATAAGATTGTTTTACTCCATTCGAACCAACAACCTGTTTGTTTTCCACCCATTCAATCCGATCCATATAGGTGGGTCATTGACAAAGGCTCCAAAATGCACTATCGGTCGTTTCGATCCCCCTTCTCCCCCTCTCCCAAACGGGATGAGAATTTCTCTTTTTGGAGAGAGTACCCTCCCCTCCCAGCCCTGATTTCTCCAGTCTCAGTTCCACGCACATTCCCCGTCCCCAACGCCCCCCGCATACGGGTGATTTATCGCCCGCCTCGAAGGATCGTGTTAGATTGCAATTATGCTTTAACATCTTTTTCGGCTTTGCCAGTACTATTTAAATAATTAATATTTTCGCCACTAAAGTTTCTTTCATGTCTAGAGTCAACTTTTAACTTTTCATCGGATTTTTTTAAGTTTTGTTAAATTTCTCAATTAATTATTTCCTTCCTGTAATGATTAACTCAATTGTTAATTACTTTAACTTTTTATGTAATTTTTTTAATGTTTCAATGTTTAATAAGTTTTAAATCCTTTTTCTTGCACCGAACTATATGCTCGCCATTTAAACAGCGGAAGCCTTTTGGTGTAATCAGGTCCGGGCGTCCCCTCACTGGGAGATTTTTCTTTGTGTGAGTTGAATTCGCTTGTCTGACACGGCGCGTCTGCGAGGTCCGGGCGCAGGTATTCTTAGATTCGGCTCTCGTCCTTGCAGACGTACCGATGGTTCGAGAAGAGAACTTACTATCATCTTTAAATAAAGCAAAAAAAATTCATCTAATGTTTGTGTGACAACAATGACTGTGTAGTGATGTGTTTCCCAGCAACAAATAGTAGTGAGTAGTTTTCTTCAGAATAACTGCTGCTTATATTTGCATAGAGTAGTCAAGTAATTGCTAAGAGGCGTCTTTGACATTTCAATAATTTACTTCAGTAGTCTAGAAGAAAACGAGCAAAGTGTTGCAAAATGATTTGTTAGTGGAATCGGTGTCCAAAAGCTTTAAAAAGATTCACGAACTTTGTCCAGTGACAATCATGGACATTCAGCGAATGCCAAGTCTAGTCTTTTTTCAATTTCCTTATTTCTACTTCGTGAAAATGATGCAATGATATGCTAGCTAGCTGATCCTACGAATCCAATTTACTAGAGCTTTAGGGGTTATCTTTTTAGCATTTAATGTTATTAAAATTTGTTTCTTTTCAAATTTTAAGATTTTAATAGAGTAATTTTTTATGAAAGTATTTTTGGATTTTTGATAGCGCTTATGTTTCAGTTAGAAAGTCTGCATCAAATTGTAAGAATGATATATTGTACATAATTTTGTGATATTAGAACTCTCTGCATCGCCATGTGTATCAGCAAAATTGTTTTTAGTTATTATTATATTCTTCCACATAATCAAGAGTAATTCATTTGTTAAAGTTGGCAAATAATTTGTTTAATTTTGTAAATAAAAATATAATTAGTCAGGAACTCTTGTCTTTTTTTCTATTAGTGCAAAAATGCAATGTACTCTCTTTTAGGATTTTCTACCACTATTAGCCAAAAGTTCCAGACAGTATAAAAAAGGGTGGGTAATTATAATAGTGTAAAATAAATGTACTAATCTCATAGCTTATTTCTCTTGACTCGTTTGGTGAGTCATCCCCACTTTAACGATCACATCCAATATAATGGTACTGTAATAGTGCAGTCTAATAGATCGTATTTCACTTTTGTGGCCGAATGGGAAGAATGGAAATCCAACAACATTGGAATTCCAAAAGCTTTCTCTGCCTACAACAATTATCTTCGGGATTTCACATTGACGAATGGGTTTGGCGTCATGTGTTCCAAAAAAAAGTAGAGTGGAACACTGATGAATGCCTACTTAAGTGTCCGATTTGCTGTCGTGGCGGCAGATCTTTCAGATTTACCACATTGCCGAGCCTTGGGAGGGGTGTTCTGGATCGAATTTCTCCACTGGATACGATGCGGAAACATGGAAAATGAAGTGCCAGTCTAGGTATTGCCCTTGCATGAAGAGATCAGGTTAAGAAAGAGGTCCTTCCCCCAAATCCCAACAGTTCCTCCTTCATGAGCTTCAAAACGGGATTTGTGCCTCTCAGGCGCTGATTTGGATTGTGACAAAGAATCTGCTGATATGAGTTGCGACCATCATAGCAAATGAAATTTTCAGCTCAACAGACTTCAGGAAAAATGGATGATTGTCCATTCTTCAAGGACGAGGCCTATTTTCACATAAATGGAACACTGCCCCTGTTCGGGAAATGTTTGTAACTTTTTGTTTTGGTTTTAGAATGAATCATGTTGCGGGTTTCTCCCCACTGGTCCCTCTTCGACTTTACATCCAATCTGCTTAAGACGGGCCAGTGTGGGCATAAGAAAATGGAGCAGTCCGCACACTTAACTGCAGAATTTGGGAATAAGAAATTGCTCATCAAATCCCACTGCATTCACCCAAAGTTATCATATAGTGTGAGTGACAAGAACCATAATTGAACAATTCTTTGAGCAATATGGGACAAGACTCATCATGAGTGATCATAACTGAATACTAT
>BGPR01000788.1:67771-85353 GCA_013235015.1 Araneus ventricosus
GACTCATCATGAGTGATCATAACTGAATACTATGTGACAAGACTCTTCATAAGTGATCATAAATGATCAATATGTGACAAGACTCATAATGAGTGATCATAATCGTAAAATATGTGACAAGACTCATCATAAGTGATCATAAATGAGCAATATGTGACAAGACTCATCGAATTCTCTGCAACTACCACTTACCATGAATCCGCGTTAAGACAACCGCACGCTTAAACGTCACAGCATCTTAGGCAACATGATTTTTTATTACTATATGACTCCACCTCAAGCTAGCGCATGCGAAACTGTTGTTTAGATAACATTTTGCAGATCACTAGGTTATTGGTGGACATTTTTCCGGTTCATGGTTACCCTGGTCAGCGAACCGCAACCCTTATAACTTTTGACTTTCGGGTAATATCAAAAGCACCATTTGTCTTGACAACATCAGTAATTTGTCACAGTTGAAAGATGCCATTCTCTGACATATTCGCAAAATTCCGTCTGATCAACTTCGAGCCAAAATAAAGAGTGTATTATTGAGCTTCACCTTCTTGCAGGGATTGGTGGACAAGATATTGAAAACGTACGACATGGTTGTTATTTGTAAAATTTGATATGATACCAACGGCATTACTAAATTTTGATTTTCCCTCGTTGTGCGGGATATCAATTCCCATGTTTTCCTTTTTAATATTTTCAACTTTGGGTTCAATAGTTTTCATTTTATTTTAATTTCATACTGCTTTCAGAGTGAAACTTTAGTTATGAATATCCAGTATATTAAAGAAAAGTTTTCAAACTGATTTGAATGAATGTTTGCGTAATTAAATCTCGTTTAGAAAAATATTGTTCAACAGTTTTCATGCTCTCAAAACAAATATTTTCAGACCCAAAAAGTATTTCATTTAGTAAAAAGCAGCATTATTTCCAAAAGGAATAACAGCATCATTCCTCGCATTAGTATTAAACAATTTTTTAAATAATATATTTTTGTAGTCTTTATCGAGTTTCAAAAAAAAGTACCTTCGCCCGCCATTTTTTCTTCTTTTTTGGCCCATTCCTAAAAAAAGTTTTCACATCCCTATTTCCAGTTTAATTTAAAAGAAAAGTTTAACTTAACAGGATTGGCATCCATTTCCATTCAAGCCAAAACCGAAAAAGAGAAAGAAACAAGGTTATCAAGGTATTTATTTGATAGCACAATGATAGATTTATGAGTTTCGAAATAAGAAGAGATTTTTAAAAAAATTTATTATTCCAATCCGGGTGGATTTATCTTTTGATAGAAAAGATTAAAAGCATAAGATGTGAATGGATTAGAAACAACGAATTCACCATGGCGCTTAGCTTATTAATAAATTATCATACAAGCAAATGAAAATATAAAAACCAACAATTTTTTTAAAATCACAAAAGTTTTTCTTTGAAATGCTTTCATACGACTTTCCTCAAGTATAATTTTACAGCATAAAATTTTATTGCTGTTTTTCCCCCTTAAACAACGAAAATAATGCACATTCAAATGTAAAATCAATTAACTACCAACAAATTCGCAGTTAAAATAAAATAAAACATTGCTGCGTCGATAAAGCAATTTTTCAGTGTACTACAGAAATAAATTTTTATAAAACAAACTTCTCTCACACTAGATGCTCATGCCAGAGAAAAAAAGTATCTTTTGGTTAGCTATGTTAAATAAACAATTCTGAGTTACAGTTAACTTATTTGAAAAAATGCAGTTACTGAAATAATAAAATCGAAAAAGATAAATGTGAGGAGCAAAATTCAAAGCAAAAGCGGAACATAACGATTCTTCGAATATAAATTGTTTCGTTTCAGCTGCGTATTTATTTTAGATTTAATTTTTTATTGATTTTTAGATTCCAGCCTTGGCTTGCCGGATGGAAATCGGTTTTTTTTATAAGCTAAAATCTATTTTCGGAGAATAAGATAAGGAACGATGTAGAGAAAGGTATTTAATATTTTTATGATGGTATTACGAAATGAACGTTTTTCGATACCAGGAGAAAGAATATCTCCCCGATTCAGAAAAAAAAATCGTTCGTTGAAAAGAATAAGCAGCTTATGAATAAAAAATTCACTTTGTTTACATTGTGAATAACACATTAAATTAAAAGAGCAACCAGGACGCATTCGTAAAAAAATAAACTTTGTGAGAAAGAATTTAATCGCTAAAATAACACTTAAAGAAAGATAATTAGAAAAAAAATACATAAAGGGAGAAGTTCAAAAAACGATAAAATCTCAAGAACAAAATATTGTTTGGAAGAATAAAAATCATGCTGGTTAAAATTACAGAAGTTTTAGCCCCCAAACCACGTTGTTTTTTTTCTACATTCTAATGAGATCACCAGTGGTGAAGAGAGGGTATGGACATTTTGATCCAGTCAGTGGCAATTCCAGGGGGGCTATCAGGCTGCAGCCCCCCAGAGCTAAGTCAGAATTCTTGATTTTGTTTAAAATCACTACAACTGTTGGCTCTTAATTTCTCTTTTTTTTTAAATAAAAACGTGGCAATATTGCTTTCTGGCTTGACAGATTCGAAAATTTTCCTACTTTTCTAGTCATTCCACTTGTAGCGTTGACGCGGTCGAAGACATTTTTTTGGCTAGTTATTTCATTATATTTTTTATTAAATTATCGGAAGTATTGTATGGTTTTTTATGATTCTTATTGTCAGGTGAGTAAAGTCTGTAAAGTTAAAGTGTTTAGGTTTACATAAGCGATAAGGTTTGACATTCGTCACGGCGATACAAAATTTTTATGACCTCAGCCCCCCCGCCCCCCGACCCAAATCCTAGATTCGCCACTGGGTCCAGTGTTTTCCTACGTGGGGCCCACGTCCCACAGGGGGATTTTGGTTGTTAAGGGGGCTATTCGAAAATGGAGAGGGAGAAAAAAAGAAATAGGCTGGATATAACACAACGGGGAGACTGACTAAATTGGAACCTAACCTAAAATCTATTTGCAGCGAGCATCGGGAGAGAGGATCTCACTAAATTTGAATAATAAATAATTACTAATAATATAGAAAAATCCTTCTTTAAAATTATTTCGTGCTTGAATTTCAGTTCTCTGTTATATGCTTTTCAAATTTACTTACTGTGTTTCTCAACAATTTTCTATTGATTTCCTCCTAAAACCTATCATTTAAGTTTCTTCAGTGAACAATTTAATTTTTGAATATTAAAAATTATATACGTAACATGTTGATTAAAGGTGAAATGTCGAATGTGTGAGTCAAGGAGAAGACGTTTGTTGAGTCAATCTTCTTTTATTCAGCCATTGAGGGTATTTCTTCATGGGTAAAGGATTCAGTTCTTACGTAGCTCCATGACCAGAAATTGAGAGTTAACGCGCGAAGCAGCGCAACGTTGTTTTTCGGTTACATGTTGGAGTGAAAAAGGGCAGATAGGAATGCGCACAAAGTTTAAGTACCCAGAAAAGGGAATTTCCCCGGTAAAGACTCGTGACTCGAAAAGAAAGTTGTAGTACGCTTATTACGATAAAAGTAGAAGTAATTAAAATGAGGTGTCGTTAAAAGTGATTTAAGAATTAAAAAATCACATATATATGTTAGGGACCGTTCAAATATTACGTAAGCATGTTTTTGGTATTTTTTGACCCCCCCTCCCCCCCCTTGTCAGCAAAAATAAGCAAATCGCAAACCCCCTTCTTATAATCACGTAAGCAAACTGCAACCCCCCTTCTTTTTTTTTGCAAAACGTATAACAGTAATAATCTAATTTTAAAAATTTTAGGACTTAATTCAAATAAAAAAACTCTAACTAGGCTTAAAATGAAAAAAAAAATGTAAGTTTAATTTCCTTACAATTTCAAGTTTAAGCTTACAAAAATCAAGTTTAATTTTCTTTTGCGAAATTTAACTTTTTTCAAATTTAATTTTTTAATTAAATTAGTTGTGCAAGTTACAAGAGATTTTCGGAAATAAAGTGATTTTAATGTCTTACGTAAGCATCACTCATACTCCCCCTCCCCCCTTGTCAGCAAAAATAAGCAAATCGCAAACCCCCTCCCTCCCCTTGGGTGCTTACGTAATATTTGAAAGGCCCCTTACATAGGGGGCATAAGAATTTTAGAAAGGCCTAGGTGCGGCATGGCACGAAAAAAGTTGGGAAACACTGCTTTGGTCCCTCCTCATATTTGGCTTTAAAAAGTGACATAAACGCATTAGCGTTTTGTCTCCATGGTGCCCTGGGCATCCACACATTCTCTAGCTCCACCCCCGTCTCTGAGCCATTGGATATGATACCTTAAGCGTGACATTCACGATCGGACCGTTCCACACCATTTGGAGGGCAGCGCCCCAAAGGGGGGGGAAGGGTCCGATCGTCCATTCCATTTTCAGCCCATCCATTTAGATGGGTCATTCATGGAGGCTCCATGTAAACTGTAGCTTTAGTGGTTATACGAAATACGCAAGCTATCTAAAACAATAACATTTATTTAACAAATACTGGACGAACACATCACGAAAAATAACACTAACAAATGATACTCATGATCTGACAAACAGGAACAAAATACATTATTTATAGTATTGAAGTGTAGAAGAAGTTGTAGAACTGGTTTCGCTGATTGCCATAGTGGCTACCGCACGGGAAACAGATGCCAGCCACTTCAATCTCCCAGAGCTACTGTACCTACCCCTCCTCCCGCTTTCAGAACGGGATCCCAACCCCGATTTCCTGAGAGAGCTTCACTCCTTCCCCCAGTTTGTGGTCTTCGCTTTTGTGAAAGAGGCTCTCTACCCCTTACCCAGGATGATATTTCAGATTTATGGCTTAGTGCGCCGAACGGAAAACGGGACCGGTTGAAAATCCAATTCTCATCGGATTGTGGCATTGACGATGGGTTTTGGAACAACGGGCTCCAAATGGTGTGGAGCGGAGCGCTCGTAAATGTCCAGCCTTAGGCCCAGTGCTCACATCCGATTTTTTGTCACTAATTGTTTGTCCGACACCTATCCGGTATTGGAAATGCGGCGGTGGCGTAGCTAAAGGGGGGGCGAGGAGAGAGGTCCCCCCGGGTGGCACTTCGAAGGGGGCGACAAAATCAGGAATGCAGGAAAAACTATTTTATAACTAGGAATAGCAGCGACACCAGTTGAGTCACCGTGTACATAAAAAAATAACTAATGTATAATTAATTCTAATTCTTCGCCTTTTGTCGGTAAATTGCCGATATGTGAAAGACAGGCGCGCGATTTTACAACTTACCTGCAGAGAACGAGGGCGTCAGACGACGAATTACGTTACGAAAAAAATAATAATTATTTATTTTTTATTTTGGGGTTTAGATGTTTTAACACGTTTTATTACGTTACGTTATACGTTTTATTACGTTACAAAAAATAATTATCTAATTTTTATTTTGAGGTTTATATACTCTATGTAACCTATAAAGGAAGGGCGGCATGTTGCAAGTTCCCCCGGGCGGCGAAAGTTGCAACTACGTCACTGAAATGCGGCATGAAGAACATTGATAGCAGTTGGGTGGTGCACTCATACCTATCTCCGGCAACTCTAAGATGTCGGACAAGCAATTAGCGACCGTTTTGCGCCACAGGGGATGGCGCTTCGACGTCGTAGCCGTTCAGTACAATCGGAAATGCAGTATGAAGTACATTGGTAGCTGTTGCGTAGTGCTCACATACCTTCGATAGCTCACTTCTAATGCCGGAGGGGTGTTGCACAAGGAATTAGTGAAAAAATCGGATGTGCATGGAGCCTTATGTTTTATGAAAGTGTCGTATTGATCTGACTTAACTCTTCGGAACACTTTAGATGTTTATGGATTCTCCGTAATTTTCGAGTTATCGTTTTCACATTTGCACAAACGGAAGACAGAGAGGCAGACTACACTTAAATGAATTCATTTAAAAATCTGACACTTGCCTAACATTCCAATCATAAAACCATATGCCAAGTTCCATCCATCTAGCTTGTCTCATTTTATGGTCTTCACACATATATCAACCGTCAGGCAGATTTTCCATTTACGGATTTTCTGCAAAATTTGACAGAAATCCATCCTTTTGGTGAAAAAATTGGTAAAAGTTAAGTTTAAGGTATGGAGCCATTCCTCTTCGCTTTGCATCGCCAACTTTTTGTCGCCAATGGCAAGATGGTTTGGCGATGTGAGGACATTTGTTTTGGGTGAGCAGTGAACATTTTATTGTTCTCTTGCGTACGCGAATCGGGCACATTTTTTAACTTAAGAGAACATCAGCGGCTTAACTTTCAGCAAAGCCGGAAACTAGTAGCTTCGCTTCTTCATTGAATGTTAGGAATCTACCTTCTTTTTAAAAAATTCTGTAAACTCTCAAAATTAAAAGTTAAATTCCAAACGAAATATTATGCAAATTCTATTAAATCGCCCAATAAAATTTAAGTTAGCGCATAGCTGACCAATCAAAACGAAAATTCGAAGCGCACAGCTCCAATTTAATTATGCGCGCGCCAGACACTAATTTGAAGTCACTGCGCAACCAAAAAAAATGTAAACACATCGCTAAACCGTCTTCCTCTTGGCGTCAAAAAGTTGGCGATGCAAAGTGTAGAGAAACGGCTCCGTAACTTAAACTTAACTTTAACCAAAAAATTGTATACCAAATTTTATCCATCTAGCTCGCAGACAGACAAACAGACATAATTTCAAAAGTAGTTTTTTCGGGAACAGCGTTGATATACGACATCACTAGCGATAATCTTGTATTGGTGACTTCTTGTCACCTAACCGAACATAGTATCGTTAAGTCGCCAAAACAAAATATCGCCAATGGGGTCCTATATTGAAGCTGTTGAAAAAAGTCGCCAAAGCAGAATTATTACCAATGATACCGTATACCAAAGCTGTACCTTTTTTCGGACTCGGAGAGGTCTAAAACGTGAAGATCTTAAAGTCGAATTTTTTCACGATTACAGTGCTATATTTTTCTGTCTTCGTACACGAAGAAGTAACCAGCGGGAGTGACCTACCCGAAACTTTCTCGCATACGACCAGTAATGAGGGGTGGGTAAACACCCAGTTGGTAGGTAAATATTTTTGGGGTATTTACCCAAGGCCTGGTTATTTTGAAAAAAAAAGTTATGAATGGTGATTTACAATGAAACATATAAAATTTATGAATTCCCCAAAACAATGAAAAAAATTGCGCATGTTCGCAATTTTTACGCGCGTTGAGGTACCGCAACTTTATTTAACGTTTTTGAGTACGAAATATTACTATAGATATCGCACAACATTTCACTACGCCTCTGGTTAATCACAGGAGTCCATCTGGAGAAAATCAAAAAGAAGTTTCGTTTTGGAGATTGCCATAATTTCCGAAGCGCGTGTTTGCGGCTCGCTTCAATTTCCGCCAAGGTCAAACGCCAACCATACTCGGTTGAGTAAAATAAGCGAAACGCTCGCCAACACACAGTCGTAATGTGCATTTTGAACTAAATATGCAATTCGAACACCTGTTTTTCAACCGATTGATATGAAAATTGGGCACAGATCTATAATTAATGTTAGCATCCGCGATATCGAGTTTTATTTATCTAAGTCAAAGGGCTTATGAGATACAAGTATGCGATTATACAGACCGACAGACAGTCAACCCGTTGACGGATTTGGCCCAAAATTTTATACGGACATACATTCATGACGATACAATTGTGTACCAAATTTTATCCATCTAGCTATTCCAGTTTTTGGGTTAAAGTATTCACATGACTTCGGACATACAGACAGACAGACTTCCCGTAGACGGATTTTGTCCAAAATTTGATAGAAACCTACAAATTATGTTTAGAGACCACATGCCAAATTTCATCCCCTTAGCTCTAATAATTATCGTGTTCACAGACAGACACACAGACATAATTCCAAAATTGTGCTTTTCGGACTCAGTGAGGTCTAAAACGTGGAGATTCGTCAAAATCTCGAGTTCGAATTTTTTGACGATTACAATACTTTCTCTTTGTATACTTCGCATACGAGAAAGTAAAAAAGTGCTTTTCTTCTGTGCTTTTTCGTCATGCTTACATACTTTTTTGTATCTCCAAGTTTCATGCACACATGCACAAGGTTCATTTCCCCACAGTTTGTAAATGTATACCTCAGGGACGTGGCGAAGGGGGGGTAGGGGGGTGTCTCACCCCCCCAGATTTTTCTGAAGTCGGCAAATTGACTAAATGAGTCGGCAAATTTTGAAAAAGTAATCGAACGTATTATTTTATTCTGCGCATCCACAACATTTGCAGAATTATTTATTGAAACGCGAAAAAAACAAAACAAAGTGAACTTTTATTTACTAAGTTGGTTTTTAAATTCTCTTGCAGACCATTGATGCCACCGATAGGGAGCCGTTCCGACTCCGAGTTCAGGGGTATGCGTGGCGTGACTATTGTTAACTGACCGGGGTTCGGGCAAACTTTCCCTTCTGTAGTAAAATAAATAAAGATAAATTCTCAGAGCAGCAAAAGAAATGAGCTGCCACTGTTTTGTAGATCCCGAAATTTTCCGTTACCCATCTGTGCGGCAGTGTTCTCTAGATTTTCTAGTGTACTCCCTAATAAAGGTGTCATCCCCCTGTTTGGTCCCCCGGTCAAGTCCTTGGACACAAGGCCGAAACTGCCGAGTTTTATTACGTTGAATCGGGGACCACGGCAAGTCGATATTGCCGAGAAAATGACGACACAGCGAAATCGGTATGTGTTCACAGACGGACGAAGGGACAGACATATATAATTCCAGAAAATGTTTCTTTCGTATTTGGGTACTCTAATGTAGAAAATCATCAAACTCTCGATGTCGAATTTTTTTGGCGTTTATAATTTTTTTTTTTTACTTCGCATGTCAGAAAGTAAATAGTTTTTAATGCAAATATCCTCATCTATCTTAAGTCTTTATTACTCTTTTCTTTCAGATGAGTTAAAAGAGAAAATATCAATACTACGTTTTCTTAATATCTTAGAATTTAAAAAATAACATTAAATCGATAGAAGAATTGAGTAACAATAATCAAAAAATGAATAAACAGTTTAATTTTTAATGTTTACTGCGGGCTTATTTTGCATAATTATTGTTATATATTTAAGTATAAGAAAACATTTATGAAAATTTTTCCACGACATAAAAAAGGAATAAATAATTATTTAAATTTTTTATAATATTGATTTAAGAAACTTTGAGAGATGCTAACAATTTTTTAATAGCATTCATTTAGTATGTTAGCTTTCATCATATATTTATAAAAAAATTCTGTTAATTTGATATACAAGCCATAATGATGCGATTTATAATACAACAGTAGACAAATATTAACTCTGTGTGTATATTTTAACCTTTCCTTGCTAAGCTTATATGAATGAATGGATTTCTTTTCTCTCCAACTTTACTATAATTTTTTTTTCTATTATCGATTTTTTTTATACAGAAAGAAACTTGACTAGCAGTAACATTCAGTGATTGCATTGAAACATCTTCAATCCTGAGAGTGTAAAATTTAGCCTCTTAAAATACGCAAATTTGTTGGCTGCTAATAATAATTACATTATTCAAATGCTAAACTGTTTCAGGAATTTTAAGAAATGTCACAATCTTATGCCGCTGACCTCAGCAACAAACTATTGCTTAAAAATAAAGTTTGGGAACTTTTTATATTCCTTTTTCTATTAAAAATGTGCATTCCCTAGATTTCAAAAGAAAAAATGGTCATAAAAAAGCTTCTTTAAAAATGAAAGGTTAAATATTTTTGAAGAAATACATATGAGCAGCTTTCTGACAAAAGTGAACGTATACACTTTTTTCTAAAAAACGTTTTGTTACAATTTTCTCATCTGAGTACCCAACTGTACGAGGGTGCAGTATCATTCAATTTTGTCTCACAACTTATTTTTTCCCCTTTGTAAAATTACACAAAGTTCTTAATTCTCTAGCAAAGCTAAAAATATGCACTTCTAAAACCAACTTTGTAAAATGGATATGTTCACTTTTGATTTAAAAAAAAATCTCATATATTTTTAATCTTACTGTAACATCTTTATTTATTTATTTTTTGTGCGTCGGTGTGTTTAATGCTAGAAAAATATATCCACCCCCCCTTTGGGCCGGGCGCGTTCTTTCTCTTATGTAAAATGCCAGCATTTCTCTTCCAAAATCTTGATAATTATGCCCAGAAACATTGAAATATACCACATAAGGAAACAAATACACAAAATAATCTCTTTTACAACCCTGGAAGCTTTTGCGAGCAGGACAGTTTAAGAATCCTGTAATTTCATGGTGTCTTCGGATTGCACCATTCGTGAGAAAAAAGGGGTGGAAGTAGACTGACAGATTTATGATCGGGGGAATGCAGTTGTTTTTACATCACAAAACCCCCTAACTTCTTATTGGGCGGGAAACTCGAATGGACATTATCCTGAATAGTAGTAAAGTTAAAGACAACATAAAGAAATCTCAATCCAGAAAGCGGAGTGTAGCTGATAAAGTACAGTGCGACTTTTATACACCAAACCTGCTTTACTATAGGTGAATTAAATCATTATTATTATTGTGGAACTTGGTTAATTCAAACATTTTTTATCCGAATTCGTAAGTAATTCGATTTTTTCTCTATTCTTAAAATTTCTATACGCATAATGCCTAAATATAATCTGTAATTCGAATTTATTTTGCTTACTTAAATGTCAAGAATGAAAATTTTAAATTCTTTTATATTTCTAAATTGCTTTCGTCCTTACTTTGTATGCTCATCGATCGTGAATAAATAACTTTTTAAGGTTCTTTATTGACTCTAGAGTCCAATCAAAACAGCAATTAAATATTTTTCACTTTTTGAATTATTTTAAATTTAAGCTTTAAGTAAGTTTATTAACATTATTTTTTTAAAAATCAATAAATATTATTACTTTGTTAATTAAAATTTCACATTGTTTATTTATTCATTATGTATTCTTTATTAAAGGTGGTAAATTTTAAAAGTAGATTTTTTTTTTTTGCCTTTTTTAGTTGAAATTGCCGTTTTCTCATGCTGTATTCACTTTTACACAAAGATTTTCTAAATTAAATTCGAATTAGTCAAGTTGCACTGCTTTTCATTATTTTGCATTGCTTTTTGTTGCCTTAATTATTTGTTTATTTAACATGATTTGTTTTAATAGATCTAAAAAAATTCTGCAAATTTATGCATGTATATTACCAGCGGATGTTTGCGATTTTTCAAGTACTCGGATGAGGAATAAAAGAACCTTTTTCCGTCCGAATGCCGTGTATATAATAGTAATAAACGGAAATTCAAAATGAGTTGGATTTCGAAGCAGTGTTTTTTTTAACATCGAGATTAGGGATATAAAGAATAAGGATTTGGCCAAATACCTACTCTGTAAAAACATTTCACTTTTGATTCTAAATAAAATAATTCTCAAAT
Organism: Araneus ventricosus; assembly: GCA_013235015.1. Classification (NCBI taxonomy): domain Eukaryota; kingdom Metazoa; phylum Arthropoda; class Arachnida; order Araneae; family Araneidae; genus Araneus; species Araneus ventricosus. Next base: position 79,230 of record BGPR01000788.1, read on the forward strand.
TTTAAATGTAAAAAATTAAAGATTAATAAAATTGATATTTTTATTGTTTGCATATTTAAAAAAAATTAACACCTTGATGTGGTTTTTTCATAATATTTTAAATACCTGAATTACAATAATTATTTCAGTAATAAGAAATGACCAAAGGATGGATATTTCAGACTGTGATTTTTTTTATTGTCCACATCTATGAATAAATGTTAGTGGCATGATATGTTAAGCGCCCAAGGATTGATTATTATTCGTATTATTTAAATATTATATGTATGTATATTATTTATGTATCAGAATGTATTATTTATGATTAATTGAATTTAATGATGGTAAGAAATAAAATTCAGTTTGAAGTAATTATAGTGATAATGAAATAATTTATATTAATAAAATTGTACTGCATTGTTGATATGTTCTTTTGATTATATTGGAGAAATCAGGCTATATGTCGATTCCGAAAGTCTTAAGGTGAGGGTGCTTCTAAATAGAACTTTGCTCTGCGACTGTTCTTATACTAGGGTGACGCACTGGAATCTCTCTTGCGGCTTCGTTAATATCTATTATCCATTTTGTTCAAATTTTTTTTATTAGTCTATATTTTAAATAAATCCCAAATGGTTTTGAGTTTCAGATCTTTACGAATAACTTTAGTTTCTGAGGACATTTGTGATATCTTTCTTGTAGTGCTCACAGTTTTTCTGATGGGTTGAACCCACACATATACATTGGGAAAGCACAGCTAATCAATGGTCGCATAAATGATTTACAGAGGACGAGTTTATTTTCCATCGAGAGTTAGAACTTCCTACCGAGGAGGGAATAAAATCGTGCCTTTGCTAAGCTAAATTTTGTCTTTATTTTTTCAATGTGACTTTTGAAGGCATGTCTTTTGCCTTTGTTTGAAACGTTAGATATTTCGTGTCCTCATCATTGAAAATGATATTATGCATCACAGCAGGAACATGTATGTATATTAGGCACTATAAAAATATTTGTCTTTTAAGTCTGCAAAGTTCATCATGAGAGTCGGCATTTTTTGGATCTCCCCCCCCCCCCCCCCAGATGTGAGCCGCTCGCCACGTCCCTGGTATACCTACACTACTAGTTAAACAAGTCGAACAAGAGAGAACATGTCTTAACCCTAAGTTAAGAAGTCTGCTTTCTAGGAAAAATTTATTTCACACTTGTATTGCAATCCATTGAAAATCATTGCTTTATACAATGAATACATTAGCAATCGAAATGTGGTTTTTGTCCTTTCACCACTTATACACTTCTTTTAAATTAATATATGTTAATTATATATATTTTTTGGTTCTAGATTCATACTTTTTGAAGTGTCTACAAAAATGGAAACAAAATGCTTGGTTGGAAAAGTAAAGTTTTTACCCTAAAAGAATGTAGATTTAAGCTTGTAACGCTCTTAGCATAGGAATATGTATAGATCCTTAATAAATTTTCATATTAATCATTAAGAACGAAGACTTAGTTTAATTATAAAGTCAAAAGTTTCATTAATTGTTTCCGAACATCTATAAGATAATACTGATAGATTTTTTTCTGAAAATATTGAGAGGGCTGTTTAATAACTAAAGTTTTTGAAAATAAGTTTTCTATGTAAACATCCTGTATCATCCTTTTATCATTAATTAATTCTTATGAATTGAAATATTTCTCAATATTTAGAGAGACAGCTCTTTCAATAAATTTACGAGGAATATTTTTAGTTAAATTGATGTTTCGTAATAATTGCTTTCCAGTTTTCTTAGTAAGAAGATATTAAATTAAAAGCAAATAATGGAACGTCCTGGTTCTGAAATTGGAAAGAATTCAATTATTACGAAACTTACGCATCCATAAGATTTTTACATTTTCGAAACAAAATATATTTGATTTCTGTTACCTTCTTTTTACTCCTTTTATGAAATTTAATAATGAATTAAACATTTATGGAAAGATCTAAATGTGATATTATATTGGTGCAGCTTGAATCGGTTAATTAAAAATATTACTTGTTTCATTCAAAATGTTTTGTATTTATTCAGATATTTTCTGTGCACTTGTTATTAAAAGTTTGATGATTAAATATTTGTTATCATATTTTTTAGATATTTCTTGTTTGCTTCCTATAAATAATTGCGTGTAATATGGTAGGGAAACATCAGGAGTGGCGTTTGAATCGCCCTGAGGGGGGGGGCAGGGTCTCCCCGACATTGGGATACGACCTGCTGTACAAGAGGAGGGGCGTAATGATGACCCTTTCAAATTTTTGCTGGATCTTTATTTATCTAATAATTGAATAGCCCGTTGCGTGAACGGGGTATAAAAATTTGCCCTGGGCCTGGGGCTACCCCTGAGCATAAAGTATTCAGATAGTCTATAGGTAACGAATACTTCTCCACCGTCAATACTGGAAAGGAAAGACATCTGCTTTCCGCAACAAAATGGTCTCTCACTCTCAAGCCACTCTAAATCTTCAGATAAAGCAAATTCAGCTACTGATCGTTTCAATATCGCGAGATCAGCACTTTTGGACGATTTTACTCCGGAAAGGGGTGACAGGCAATGATTAAGATGAGCGCATTTCCGGAGTTCTCTGTTAGGTCACTCTAAGTAAAATGGGTTAACCTGGAGTTTACGGTACACACTTACTTCGTTCCTTTTAGGATCGCCAACTCTTTGCTGCCAAAAACGGCGATGAGAGAGCAATTGTTTTGGATGCGTCTAGATATTTTTAACGAATGACAAGTGCGAATGCGCACAAATTGATCTTTTCATCAGTGTTTTGCGTATTAGGTTATATTGCTCCATTTTTCGATTGGACTGCTTTGTTCAACTCTTCAATGTGATTGGTCGATTCATTCGAATTTGAATAAAACTTCGTTTGGAATTCTTCGGATTGAATATCGGTTCAGTACCGTGTATGTTATTTTGTGTGTTTCGTTTCTCAATGAATAAGCCAAGCTACGAGTATTCCGCTAAGCTGAAAGCGAAGCTGCTGATGTTTTTTAAATTAAAAAAATTACCCGGTACATGCTTGAAATGCCGCAGGCATTGCGTGCGGAAATTCTAGTTTTCGGAATTTTTTCAAAAAACCTATATTCCTAACATTCAATGAAAAATCGAAGCTACTAGTTTCCTGCTATGCTGAAACAGAAGCCACTGATGTTTTTTTAAGTTAAAAAAAATTGCCCAGTAAAATTTCGTGCTAAATCTCTCCTTTTCAGGTGACGCATGCGCAAGAGAGAAATAAAAATCGCACTGCACATCCAAAACAGTATTTGGAGACGGCAAATGAAATTGCGCCGAGAAAAATTGGCGAGAAACAGGTGTGTACCGTAAAATGTAAACATCTTCCCCTCCATTTTTCGCTTTTCCCCTATTTTGGTGAAAATAACTCCGCCTGGCGCATGCGCAAAAGCGCGAAGGGTTTCGGAATACGAGAATATACAATAATTTTGTGAACCTCTGTTAGATATTTCTCTCAACTTCATAACTTAAGCCCTCACAAGACTAAAATTCCAGCTCAATAATTTAAATTCTGCCATCATCTCTCTGGTTTTATTATTTATTTTTGATGAATTCATTTATTCATTTAAAACAATCTGAAACTAATGTGTTTTTTACATTAGTGATTCACAATCGCATAGAAGGACATAGTACTGGAAACTCTACCAGTTTATGGAAAAATTAGTAAATAAGACACTTTTCCGTTAGCGGGGCCTCAATCATCGCCAATCTGGAATGTTTTTGCTATTCCATTAGCGCCAACACTCGTCGCTAGGAGACGCTCATGAAAGTTATAGCTAAGATTTGGCAGGCTTTTGGCTGGGGCCCGCCAACGGAAAAGTATCGCTAAGTACGATATTGCAGGCAAGCAAGTTCATCATCTAAACTGAGCAGTCAATGAAAACGAAACATATTAAAAAATATGCTGATACTGAGGTCTATTTGGGGTTGAAATCTAGAAGTTGGTACACACTCTTAAAACGCTGCCAAATCGCCAAAATAAACGTTGACCGCTGCATATAATTGAAGCGAAGTCGCCAAAACTATATGCAGGTATTACCTGTATTGGCTTTGGCGACTTGGCGTCATTTTAAGAGTGTGTACCAAGTTCTAGATTTCAACCCTATTTGGATTGATCTTACCAAGCTAGTGTCTAGATTTTATAAATACCTACTTCTAAATGAAAGAGCAGCCGTTAGGAGCTGTTCGATATAATCTGTGTGCCAGTAGATTTTAATCAACATGCCGGATAAGAATGAACTTAATTGCCAATAGAAGCCATTGCATAGAAATTTGAGATCAAATTTTACTCAACATGTTGGAATTACTAGGATGAAATTTAAAATTTTTTATACCTGCATAGCCAAAGCCATATTAAATCGTCCCATCGCTAACACTGTGCGGTTGAAATCTAGAAGTTGGTACAAACTCTTAAAATGGCGCCAAATCGCTAAAGCTAATGCAAGTATTATCTGCATGTAGCTTTGGCAACTTGGAGCCAAGGAAGTTCAGCGGTCAACGTATAGCTTTGTCGATTTGGCTGAGTTTTAAGAGTGTGTACCAACTTCTAGATTTCAACCCAAAAAACTGGTCCAGATAAATGTTTAATCTATCTGTTTATTGTAGCTCTAACAAAAGGAACGAGATATTACAGCTTAATACATTAGATATCTCACTGACTGCATTACAGCTTCAAGCCTAGTAGGTTAGCCACTGGTGATCTGCAAGTCGGTTCTGAATACCACTTGATCATCAGTTTATTCAGCACCTGCTGTGGCTTTCTTGGACTTCCTCCTTCGTCGTTTACCAACAGATTTTTTTCCTCCAGCGGTCTTCTTCGTTTTCTTGCCTGCAGAAGACTTCCTGCGCTTTTTGCCGCCTCCAGAAGACTTCTTGCGCTTTTTGCTGCCTCCAGAAGACTTTTTGCGTCTTTTGCACTCGGCCACTTTTCCGGTGTCGCCAAGATTTCTGAGGATGTTTCGGTCCATGGCCATCTTCATGATTGGCTTGATGACAGCATCCAAGGCTTGGCAATCGATTCCATGCTGGCTGGCGAGATATTTCTTGAGGTTATTCACCGAGCAGCCGTTGAGCTTCTGGAGATGCAAGATGGCTTGCAGAACGACGTGGCCATTGATTGCTGGTCTTTGCAGAGGAAGAGTAGCATCAGCAGGGCTTGCAAAATTTTGATCCATTTTATTTTAAATTAGAGTCTACTTTGGATTAGATTTATAAATTTGGGCTGGGAAAAAGCAAACTCACAACTTCAAAAAAAAAATTTGGACTGAATTTATTTCAAAGAATTTCTGCGCATCACATCGCGTGTTGAGCGATGGTGCGTTTAGCAAATTTCACCAATCAAAATCGTAGTCTGTTAAGAGTTTGAAAATCAGCCAATAATGTTAGTGAATTTTGAAATTAGTTGCTTGAATTGAAGCAACGGCATTTTTTGATGTGTTATAATGATCATATGCATGAGAATATTTGATTTTTTTTTCCACGAGTGTAATTTTGCTTTTCTTCAGCATTTATATGGTATATTATTTTTTTTTGGTGTTTTTCTTACAGCTGAAAAAAAAATTAAGAAGGATTTCAGTAAGCTCCACAAATTGTGAAATACAAGACCTGTAGTGGTCACGATTCTATTTCATGTCACATACTGAAAAGCAAACGGAACATATGTTGACGGGGAAATGTCTCCGTCTTTTTTTTCCCCAAAAAATTTGCTGGGGTTATGTTTTGTCATATTCAAAATATTTGCACCGTAATGAGATATAATTGAAGTTTAAGAGAAACCTAAAAGCCTAAAACTAAATAAGGTGCATTGGTTTGATGGAGTTTACTGGCACAAAAACCATTTTTGATTATGCTGCGCCAAACATATGGTCTTGAATAAAATCTTAGTATAGGAGTTCAATTAAAAGGAATCTGTTATACGTTATGACGTGTCAATTTGTAAAGTCTACAAAAAAAACTTACAACAAGGAAAAACTGACCTTAAAACATGGTAAAAAAAAATCAGATGAAAGAGTAAAAACCAATGATTTTTAAAAGTAAAAAGTTGTGATGAGGATCTTTGTGAAGGATGTCTTTAAGAGTGATACAGGATGATTGGAAACAG
>BGPR01000788.1:98586-127052 GCA_013235015.1 Araneus ventricosus
CTCCAGAATTGGTTTTTGGCAAACTGCCAAGTTTCGGAGCGTCCCTTCCTTGCACAGGCATTGACACTAGTAGGCATGCGCAGGGAGTTGTTTCAAAACTGAACAAGTATGCGATTATACAGACCGACAGACAGTCAACCCTTTGACGGATTTGGCCCAAAATTTTATACGGACCTACATTCATGACGATAAAACTGTGTATAAAATTTTATCCATCTGGCTTTTCAAGTTTTTGAGTTATTGCGTTCGCATGGCCTCGAACATACAGACAGACAGACTTCCCGTTGACGGATTTTGTCCAAAATTTGATAGAAACCTATAAATTATGTTTAAAGACCACATACCAAATTTCAGCCCCGTAGCTCTAATAGTTTTCGAGTTATCGTGTTCACAGACACACACACAGACACACACACAGACAGACATAATTCCAAAATTGTGTTTTTCGGAATCAGGGAGGTCTAAAACGCGGAGATTCGTCAAAATCTCGAGTTCGAATTTTTTGACGATTACAATACTTTCTCTTTGTATACTTCGTATACGAGAAAGTAATAAACCAGCGGGAGTGGTCTCCCCTAAACTTTCTCGTATACTCCTAACACATGTAGAGAAAACTAGAATAATAAAAGACGTCAAATAAACTTCCGTCGCAAGTAAACCAAAGTTGGAACCACGCGTGGTTTGAAGGATCAAAACAAATTCAAATCCTCTGCTCATTCTTTTGCGCAACAGGACCTGGCGAGACTCCCTAAATGTTTGCTTCCTTACAAAATCACTCCAGAATTGGTTTTTGGCAAACTGCCAAGTTTCGGAGCGTCCCTTTCTTGCACAGGCATTGCCACCAGTAGGCATGCGCAGGGAGTTGGTTTCAAAACTGAACAAGTATGCGATTATACAGACCGACAGACAGTCAACCCTTTGACGGATTTGGCCCAAAATTTTATACGGACCTACATTCATGACGATAAAACTGTGTATAAAATTTTATCCATCTGGCTTTTCAAGTTTTTGAGTTATAGCGTTCGCATGACCTCGAACATACAGACAGACAGACTTCCCGTTGACGGATTTTGTCCAAAATTTGATAGAAACCTACAAATTATGTTTAAAGACCACATACCAAATTTCATCCCCGTAGCTCTAATAGTTTTCGAGTTATCGTGTTCACAGACACACACACAGACACACACACAGACAGACATAATTCCAAAATTGTGTTTTTCGGAATCAGGGAGGTCTAAAACGTGGAGATTCGTCAAAATCTCGAGTTCGAATTTTTTGACGATTACAATACTTTCTCTTTGTATACTTCGTATACGAGAAAGTAAAAAGACCCTTTCTACGGGTGCGTTATTGTCGGGCAGACATAGAATATATTTACTAATTATTCGAAAGTTCGTATGATTTAAATTATTGGAGTGTAGCATTTGATCAGCTTCAGCCAGTGACTTTCGGTTTAAATATTTCCAATGTTTCATTCTGTCACTTCATGCGGTGTAATGGAGTTAGAACTAAGTGCGAGATAGGAGGTTTCTGACCAACGTACATATGTGTGACACGTATAGCGCATGCTCCGTCATCGCTGGGCTACTAGACATTACCGTTGGAATTTTTGATTTTTGGAAACTTCTTGTTTGATATTGTTATCATAGGTTGTTCTGTTTCTGAAAACGAGACATTTGGACATCCCGAAGCTTTGCTTGGGGACAACGGGGCAGACTACCAAAAACGGGACTATCCTGTTCAAAACGGAATGAATGGTCGCATTAAGGATGCCTCAACTTATGTCCTGCTTCACTTTTGACTCAGATCAGTTAGTTGCGAAAGAAACTCCAGGCCAAATTTTAACAATAAACATTTATCTTGTATTTCAACAAGGTACTGTGCAAAAGAACTCGTCAATTGGAACATTAAAACACTTGAGCACGTTAACAAAAAATATCTGCAGAACAAGAATTAGGATGATTCATCTCATATCGGAAGTTACCACGTAAACACAAAAATTCTGGATGAGCAACAGCACACTTCCTGCGAGGATCAAAAGGACTACAGGTATTGTATAGCAACGGATTCGGAAACCCTCCGCGCTTTTGCGCATGTACCGGGCGGAGTTATTTTCATCAAAATAGGGGGAAGTGAAGAATGGGAGGGTGATGTTTACATTTTATTGAGCGTGATCTAACAAAGAACTCCGGAGATGCGCTCATATGACTCATTGCCTGACGCCCCTTTCCGTTGTAAAATCGTCCAAAAGTAGTAGTCTCGGAATCCGTTGCTGAACAGATCTGGATTGCTGTATAGCCGACGATGAACATACTGGTCCAAGCTGCATCAATGGCGGAAGAGGAAATCTAGACCCGACCAATAAGGCTCATGCTCGATTGAAGTGAGATGGCTGGCGCCGTCTACTGTTTCTGCTATGGATCCGGCACAGGCACTCGCATAAATAGGCAGACTAACGGTGCGCATGTAGAACCTTTGCAACTTGCATGAAAAATAAAGTTCTTCCACCTGTCGCCTCATGACAAGGTGAGAGGTGTGATGCCATGGCAAGGTAAGAGATTCGAGAGGCCGCCAATGAACCCCCACCTTGGCGACAAAACGAAGTTTCTAGAAAATACAAGAAATATGGCTCTATCTCTACTAGGAACGGAAATATCAAGAACCTTCGAGAGAAGTCTATGTGACTTCACGTCCTGTCGAAAAAGGCATAAATGCCGAAAGCTCATCTAATGAATCAGTCTCTTTGGAGCTTTGACCGCAATGCAAGTTGGTGGCTGAGCGCTATTGAAGGTGCTGTTACTGATATTCATTAGCGCTGTCGACTTGTGTTAGTAATTTATAAAAGTGCTGATTAGTTTTCTTACATGAGCTACGTTTTGTTTCCTGAAATATTCGTGGGATAAAGAGTCATTATTTTTTTATCATCCTGCTTGCTGGACTACATTCACATACACACACCAGGCGATTTTTATATTAATATACTGTCAATCCGCCACGAGGCCTCTGTCCGCCAAGTTGTCTAGTTGATGGCGGCCGACATAGAAACAGATTATCGCAGGAGTCAGTGGCGAATCTAGGATTCGGGTCGGGGGGGGGTTTGTATCGTCGTGAATATCAAACCTCATTTAGTAAAACCAAAACTGTTTAACTTTATAGACTTTTACTCACCTGACAATAAGAATCATAAAGAACAATACAATACTAAATGAATTTAATAAAATTACAATGAAATAACTAGCCAAAAAATGTCTTCGACCGCGACAGAACTACAAATACAAGGGGAATGGCTACAAAAGTAGGAAAATTTATGAGCCTGTAGAGCCAGAAAGCAATGTTGAAACTTTTTTATTATTTTTTAAAAAGAGGGAAATTAAGAAAAAACAGTTGTAATTATTTTAAATAAAATCAAGAATTCTGGCTTGGGTCTGGGGGGGGCTGTAGCCCGATAGCCCCCCCCCCGGATTCGCCACTGGCAGGAGCAATCCATTTCGAGTAGGTGGACGTTCATTCAAGTTTGTTACATTGGCTCACTTAGCTCCAAATGGGAAGGCACGTGCAACTGCTGCAAAACGGAGAAGACGAATAATCAACTACTCCCGCAAAATGGCGTCAAAAATAAAATAAAACTCCGACTTCCCGTCGGATTCCTCATACTCGAAATGGACCTTCATGTTTTTATAGCGACTGCCGTCAAGTAGACAGCTTGGCGAACTGAGTTCCCGTGGCGGACAGACAGTAATCACAATTTTTCTACTCAAATGCATTGTCTGCATGACATGCGCTGTCTCATTTTTCATGCGAATGTGATGCCGTATGAATTGACTCCATTATTAAGCGACGGCGATTGAATTATGTTCATACAAAGGACTACCCGCCTACTCTCCTTTATCGTGAATTTTTGGAACTATCATCATGGACTTTTACTACGTCCTGTATTCCTCTTCCTACAATCTCTACCAGTTCATACTGGTTTAATGTTTTGTGTAAAAAACAACTTTTTGTTAATAAGCTAAAGACCATCTTCGAGATCTCACGGAAAATTTGTGATGATCTTCAACGTTCTTGACTGCCTTTTCTTGTGTGTCTTTTGTTCATAGTTTTCCTTTGTTTCCAGTGTTATTTGAATTGGTTTGGTGTGCTTTGTGGCGTTGGACTTGAGAACCACTTTATTGAGGTTATTAAGTGGCTTTTTTAGGCTACTATTTGGATTAGCAGCTATTTAAGTGTGCAGTCGGGATTTATTTACACTATTTTTTATGTGTGACTGAATGTTATTGTTAGTGCAAATTGTTTGATTTTATTTGTTTATTATTAGTTTGATTTTAGACATATTTGTAATTGTATTTTGTATTTTTACATTTTGTTTTGAATTTGATGTTGCAATTGATATAAGGCTTAGACTGGAGAGCCTTTCGGAACGGGTATTATTATTATTATTTTTGGAGTCCTGTGTATTCGTTAAACGTTTTTATTCGATTTTTCGTACTTAATATTTGAATTTTTTGTGGATTTTGTTGTTTAAAGATTCTTTTACTTTAAAATGTATTTTCGTTTGTATTAGCAGTTGTACTATTGAGTTTTTCTTTTGAGTAGTTTTGGTTTGTTAATCTTGTTTTTGTGTTTTGTTGCACCCGTTGGTGTTTTTTTTGTGTTTAGTTCGTTTTGTTGTGTTGCTACTGATTTTGCTTTCCGCTACTTGCAAGTAGCTAAATGCTTTATACTTTCCAAATGGGAAGGCGTGTATCTGGGATTTTATTTATATGTTTAATAAATGCTGCTCCAGGGGACTGGAGAGGTACTTTGCGGCCTCCCTGGTGCTGGGTTTGACTCTTCCCTGTCCATCCTTGTAGACTTTAAACCCAATGGGTGAGTCGGTGGACGTGGGTCATGGTAATGGTCCTTTATTCCTCCATGTTCTGAAATGTATAGGATACAGACTTGGCATCCTCCTCCCCACCTCTCTGTTATGTTCTGAATACTTTACTTGTAATAATCTGGAATATAGAACGATTGTTGTATAAATAAGGTGACAAATACTTCTCCTTTAAAAAGGACAGTCTTTCTGTTGCAAGATCTGTCCTCCCTCGAAAAGTGTCCTTCTACATGTCCTCCTTTTCGATATTTGAAGACTAATCTATAAATCTCCGTATTCAGTCGATGCCGAACCTATCCGTTGCGTGTGATGTGACATGTTTCTTGGCCAGATATTTCCGATTTATTGTTAGAAGATGATACATTGACAAAAAATATTCATTCAGTGGAAAGGTGGTCATTTAAATAATTATTAATAGGCATGTAAGTATAATTACCATATAAAATGTTACAAATGTTTTTATTATGCATTTATCATATTATAGTGTATTGTGTATCATTGTTGCAATGAATAAAAAGTTTCTTTTATTTAGGATATTTTTTCTTCAATTTATTTCTGTCTTCTCTTTCATATTAAAAAAGTTAGACACTTTATTATAAAGTAATATTTTATCGTCAAGTATGTTTTTAAAACACGAAATTAAAGTTAGACAGGACAAAAGTTTGAGGAAATATCAGAATAGACACTCAATATAGACAAAAAAAATCATTATTACAAAGCAGAACTAATGTACAATAATACCTCGACTCAAATTACCACTACCTACGTGAACTCGAAGTTACAATGCTCTTAATTTTCCCACCCCGTTCGAATATTTTCTGTTTCAGAATATAATACAAATGTAGAATTCAAAAATAAAAAGAAAATTTGCCCTTAGCTAAGACAGGAATTCGACAAGTTACCCATGTTATGGAAGTTGTCAATCTTGGCTTCCTCTTCGGTATAGTGGATATTGATAATGGCAATGAGTTACTTGACTCGCATAGCAAAGAATTTACAGCAGGGCCGGATAAAGCTCTTTAAGGGCCCTTAGGTAATGCAAGATTCGAGGCCCCCCTTTTCAATACCAAATTTCCAAAATCAGATATGTTTTATTGATTTTAATATGATATCTACGTAGAGTGCCGTGTTAAAAACTCGGCGGAGTGCTAGGGGTATTGAGACTAAATGAATAGACGCTGTGTCAAACACACACAAATTTATTAAAACACTAATTATATTTACAAAAAAGTTGATTACAATTTGATTTAGAGTTTAAGAGGGGAATCACTTATTAGTAAATGAAAGCAATTGTTTTAAAAGGGCATACAACTAAAGATGTTAGTATAAGTAAGCTAAGAGCCGTTAGAAAAGAAAAGAATTTACTCTACATAACCACACTCCATCATCAGGCACGCTCCCAAGCTGCTAGACTCTTCCTTCTCTATCGGCTGCCACGGGAAGAATAAGAATCTCCATAGAATTCTGGAATTTGCTGCTCTCAGCTTTTTCTGCAACTCTCCTTCGATTGTGTTTGTTTCGGCCGTTACGTGCTGTATTCTGGGTGTATGGTTGTTAATGACATTCTCAGAGGAGATAAAATAAAATATAAATTCTCCTCTACATCTATATAAGTAGCTTTGAAGTAACAAATATTACGACAAACTGAAATAACAAAAAATTTAATTGCGAGTCACTAGAGTTGGTTTCAGTACCTTATGTGTAAAGAAATTAAAATTTTAATTTAAGAGTAATAAAGTAAAAGTGACAAAGTTGTAAAAAAAACTTTTATAAAGCATTCTAAACACTGAAATACAAAGTTTGCCAGTGTTACTGACCTGTGAGTAAGTCAGCCAACTTAAAAAAAATTTGGACCATACTGATCTGCAAGAGAATTTGAAAACCCGAAAAAAATCCTAAGAATAATGTTCTGATGCCTAGGGGCCCCTTAAAGCTTCAGGACCCATAGGCAGTTGCCTACTTTGCCTTTTTAGTAATCCGGCCCTGGTTGACAGTCGGTGAGCTTACAGAGATACGTGAGCAAATCGCTACAGTAGAAGCCGTCATCGCTGACGCAGATCCAATCAGAATAGCAAATGACAACTGGGAGCTTGACAGAAGGTATCTGCTCACTTGAAAAAGGGTTACAAGTGAGTTCCTCGTTAAAGTCTATTGTCTCCGAAGGAGACTTTATAGACCTTGGAAGAGAGACCTTTTAGAACCTTTAAGACCTTTATAGACCTAGGAGACAATAGACTTTAACGAGGAACATGTTCTGGCTACAAGGCAAGGAATGAAAAAATATTAGCTTACTATGAAGAAATTTTACGTGAGACAAAACGTCGTTGAATTGTCAGGGAAATTAGTTATTATTATTAATCCACCGTGAGAGAACCGAGGAAATAAGGTTTACGGTATACAAAACCCTCTCTGCGTAACAAAAAATTACAGACAGGAGATGAAAAACAATAAAAATAAAAAATAACAGTAATTAATACTGTAACAGTAATTCATACTAGTAAGTAACCTGAAACAGTCTGCAATGGATGTCTTAATTGCTGGTGGAAGCGAGAAAAGTCTTTCTTAATCCATGATGATATCATGTTTTCGTTCATGAAGGATCTTCATAATATTCATGAGTCTGTGCGAGAGATCTTTTGTCCTGGACAACATTTACACACCACGTCGGAATGTTTTCAGCACTGGGCTTCGTGAAATGAAAGGGTTTTGTCACTGGGCAGACTGCTGCGTAGTGGTTTGGATCACCTTTAGCACCACAAACGCATCGATCGTGTGAACATAAGCAGAGACTGTGAAGATCGGTCAAGAATGGCCCATGTCCTGTGTTGAATTGGTTGATTCTTGAGTTGAATGAGGCTCGATTAATGTTGGCTTGAGGTGCGAAAAGGAAGGTTCGCCGGCCCGTTTCCGAAAGGTTCCATCTATCCTGCCAGATGTCAAGGGAAACATTTTTTGGGATTTTTTCAAAGGCAAGATTTAGGGGGATCGATCTTGAGAGAAATTAGTTAGCCTTTATGAAGTAATCGACAACGAAATAACTCCCTTTTTGAAATACATTTATTTTAATGGACCTTTGGGACCAGCTGTCCGCCAGTAATGTTAATAACCCGCAGCTATACTTGCAAAGTGGCTAAATAAATTGGCGAAATCGGTCCAGTTGTTGAGACTGGGGGACTCTGTCAAAGTTTTATTTTGCGGTATCTCTCGGAAATGTAGAGCGTCAGAATACCGGCTACCATTGATGACGTATCTAAGAGTCATGAGCTTCCATGTGAAATAAAAATTGGCGAAATGGGTACAGTGGTTGAGGCTGGGGAATTCTATCAAGTTTTTCTCCATAAAGAATATACAGTGAAGTAGTGTTTTTTCTATTTCTCTTGAAAATGGAGGTTGTTGGGGGGGGGGGGCAGGCGGGAGTTGGTGACATATCTAGGGGTCATGAATTTTCATATGAAATAAAAATTGGCTAAATCGGTCCGGTTGTTGGGTCGTTCGCTGGGTTTGCCAATTATTTTCAATATATAGACCAGTCTGTTTCGAACTGCATAAAAATTACATTCCTCGTTATATACTTTTCTCCAAATAGTTATTTTCCTAGCCGTTGCCTCCAATTAATTAAAATTCGCATGTGAAGAAATGACCTTACGCAGCTGGCTTGGGTCTCATGTAAATGTTAACTAAGGGCATGGACAACTCGGGAGCTTCACAAGCACATGTTTATTTGTGTGAAGTTATTTACAAAGTGATTACTGTACAAAGAAAGAGTAAGATTATATATACAAGTGTAAGAATACTCGCAGCACCACCTACATCCACTGTCACTGAATTACTAAAGCGTATATCACACGGACGGCTTTCGTGGTCTGTTTCGGTGGGCACGAGGGTAATGCCACTCGACAAAAAAGTTTGTAGCACGTGACCGGTCAGACAAGATGACGGAAATCGTGGGCTGTATTCAACCGGCTTGCAAATGCACACGATGGTGACGGAAAATCATCGGCATCGAAAATTCAAACCAATCGGGTGTGACTTTGACGGTGACGTAGTTCGCCTTCCACGATACCGAAATCCTGTCTGACCGGTTGTCTCAATGCGTCACGTGCTACAAACTTTTTTGGCGAGTGGCATTACCCTCGTGCCCACGGAAGCAGACCACGATAAGCTGTCCGTGTGATATACGCTTAACAGCATGTATTTACGTGCTAAATAAGTATGTCCCGACTTACGCGCTTTCTTTCGGTTCTACCTGTTATGTACGAGTAACTTTGGTGTATTGCTGCACAGTACAAATACTACACAGCTCAAAACTACAAGTGACATTCTTTCTTGTAAATTCTATACAATCAACTTTCCTTTTCATTTGCTCCCGATAAAGGAAAGTCTCTGGACGGGAAAAGGACCGCTAAAAGGACACGATAAGGTTTCCATGAACACCAAACGATTTCAGATTCGATTCAGACAAAGGTGTAGTGGAGCCGGAACGCCGTTTCGGTACTGCTTTCTGATTTTTTAACTCGCCAGATCGACGTTCCGGCAATGCTTTTTTTAGGAGAATTAAATATGAAAAGAAATTACAAAATACTCCTTTAAAACAGCGTAATTTTTTGTCTAATCTTTACCTTCGAAAATATGACATATATTTTAAATTAATAGAAGTAATAAGCCACTGCTAAGGGGTGGTGGGAAGGGGTTAAAAGCATTAAGGTTGCGCACATTTAAATGTATTTTAGGTTTTGATTATGAAAACTCGTGGTATTTTCTATATTACTTATCAATCTCATGATTTTATTTTGACATTATTTAATTTTAATATAGCTTGAAATCAAAATAATTTTTTTTAAAAAAATACTCTTTAACGTCTTCATCATATTCATGCTTTGAACTACAATCCGCATTATGTTAATGTTTGATCAAAACGTTATGATCATTATGTTAATGTTTGATGTCCCTACTTACCCTTCTATCAACCTCCCGATTCCTCCCGGTTATTGCAAAAAAAAAAAAAAAAAAAAAATCGGTTTTTGGTTAAGCCGTTTTTTTCACCTCCGGTTTCTAGGAATGGCGGTTATTGCAAAAAAAAAAAATCGGTTTTCGGTTAAGCCGTTTTTTCACCTCCGGTTTAACCTGGCGGTTAAAACAGCTCAAAATAACCGATTTTTGAAAAACCTGTTTTCCGTTGTTTTTTTAAAGAAACGTTTGTGGACAGAATTTTTTATTAATAATAATATACAATAAGTAAGTATTAGTACATTAATTAATTAATGTAACAAGTAATGATTATAAATAAGTAATTAATACAAAATGTAATAATAATAAATGAGTAATTATTTCAATAAGTAAGTATTATAGACAAAATTTTTTTATTAACATTGTTTTCACAAGAAATTAATTCAATGGCCAATATTTATCATCTAATCTGCTCATAAAGACTCTTTTAGCAATGTGTTGATCCGTGAGTCGACACCTTTCATCGGAAACAACATCATTCAACGCAGATACTAATCTTTCGGACGCTAAAGAACTTTCGACTAAAGATAAATATTTTTTAGCTACAAAAAACAGACGCCGTTTGCTGACAACATTTTTTATTAGTACAATCAGTACCGGCTATATGGTCACCCGCTTATAAGGTCACCCCGCTTATATGGTCAGTTTTCTAAAGTCCCCTCTAACTTAATAGGCAACATGTGTTAAAGTGCACCGCTTATATAGTCATTTTATATTCCTGGTTATCGGTTTTATGGTCATTTTTTTTTATCTTTTCAATGAGGTTATCGTTTTTTTTTTGAAGAAATTTTACGTGAGACAAGACGTCGTTGAATTGTCAGAGAAATTAGTTATTATTAATCCACCGTGTGGGAACCGAGCAAATAAGGTTTACGGTTATACTAAACCCTCTCGGCGTAATAAGGAATTACAGACAGGAGATGAAAAACAATAAAATTTAAAAAATAATAATTCATGCATAAAGCAACCTGAAACGGTCTGCAATGAATGTCTTAATTGCTGGTGGAAGCGAGAAAAGTCTTTCTTAATCCAAGATGATATCATGTCTTCGTTCATGAAGGATCTTCATAATACTCACGAGCCGTGCCAGGGATCTTTTGTCTTGGACAATATTTTCACACCACGTCAAAAGGTTTTCAGCGCTTGGCTTCGCGAAATGAAAGGGTTTTGTCACTGGGCAGACTGTTGCGTAGTGGTTTGGATCACCTTTAGCACCGCGAACGCATCGATCGTGTGAACATAAACCGAACCTGTGAAGATAGGTCACGAACGACCCATGTCCTGTGATGAATTGGTTGACTCTTGAGTTGAATGAGGCTCGATTAATGTTGGCTTGAGGTGCGAAAAGGAAGGTTCGCCGGCCCATTTCCGAAAGGTTCCATCTATCCTGCTAGATGTCAAGGGAAACATTTTTTGGGATTTTTTCATAGGCAAGATTTAGGGGGATCGATCTTGAGAGAAATTAGTTAGCCTTTATGAAGTAATCGACAACGAAATAACTCCCTTTTTGAAATACATTTATTTTAATGGACCTTTGGGACCAGCTGTACGCCAGTAATGTTAATAACCCGCAGCTATACTTGCAAAGTGGCTAAATAAATTTGCGAAATCGGTCCAGTTGTTGAGACTGGGGGACTCTGTCAAAGTTCTATTTTGCGGTATATCTCGGAAATGTAGAGCGTCAGGATACAGGCGACCATTCATGACGTATCTAGGGGTCATGAGCTTTCATGTTCTAATAAAAATTGGCGAAATGGGTACAGTGGTTGGGGCTGGGGAACTCTATCAAGTTTTTCTCCATAAAGAATATACAGTAAAGTAGTGTTTTTCTATTTCTCTCGAAAATGGAGGTTGGTGGGGGACAGGCGGCCATTGGTGACATATCTAGGGGTCATGAATTTTCATATTAAATAAAAATTGGCTAAATCGGTCCGGTTGTTGGGTCGTTCGTTGGGTTTTCCAATTATTTTCGATACATAGACCAGTCTGTTTCGAACTGTATAAAAATTACATTCCTCGTTACATACTTTTCTCCAAACAGCTATTTTCCTAGCCGTTGCCTCCAATTAATTAAAATTCGCATGTGAAGAAATGACCTTACGCAGCTGGCTTGGGTCTCATGTAACTGTTAACTAAGGGCATGGACAATTCGGTAGCTTCACAAACACATGTTTATTTGTGTGAAGTGATTTAGAAAGTGATTGCTATACAATGAAAGAGTAAGATTATATATACAAGTGTAAGAATACTCGCAGCACCACCTACATCCACTGGCACTGAATTACTAAAGCGTATATCACACGGATGGCTTATCGTGGTCTGTTTCCGCGGGCACGCGGGTAATGCCACTCGACAAAAAAGTTTGTAGCACGTGACTGGTCAGACAAGATGACGGAAATTGTGGACTGTATTCAACTGGCTTGCAAACGCACACGATGGTGACGGAAAATCGTCGGCATCGAAAATTCAAACCAATCGGATGTGACTTTGACGGTGACGTAGTTCGCCTTCCACTATACCGAAATCCATCCTGTCTGACCGGTTGTCTCAATGCGTCACGTGCTACAAACTTTTTTGGCGAGTGGCATTACCCTCGTGCCCACGGAAACAGACCACGATAAGCTGTCCGTGTGATATACGCTTAACAGCATGCATTTACGTGCTAAATAAGTATGCCCCGACTTACGCGCTTTCTTTAGGTCTCACCTGTTACATACGAGTAACTTCGGTGTATTGCTGTACAGTACAGTTACTACACAGCTCAAAACTACAAGTGACATTCTTTCTTGTGAGTTCTATACTTCTTCTTCTTAATTACGGGACACCTCCCCCTAGTCCCGGAGACGAGTCCATTGTCAGGATAGTGCTGAGGGCCCGTGAGATGTTCTCGTACTATATTTTGTGAATTCTATACTATCCACTTTCCTTTTCATTTTCTCCCGACAAAGGAAAGTCTCTGGACAGGAAAAGGATCGCTAAAAGGACACGATAAGGCTTCCATGTACCAAAAGATTTCAGATTCGATTCAGACAAGGGTGTAGTGGAGCCGGAATGCCGTTCCAGTACTGCTTTCTGATTTTTTTAACTAGCCAGATCGCCGTTCCGACACTGCTTTTTTTAGGAGAAATAAATATGAAAAGAAATTGCAAAATACCCCTTTAAAACAGCGTAATTTTTGTCTAATCCTTACCTTCGAAAATATGACAGATATTTCAAATTAATAGAAGTAATAAGCCACTGCTAAATGGTGGTGGGAAGGGGTTAAAAGCATTAAGGTTGCACACATTTAAATGTATTTTAGGTTTGGATTATGAAAACTCGTGATATTTTCTATATTACTTATCAATCTCATGATTTTACTTTGACATTATTTAATTTTAATATGACTTGAAATCAAAATAATTTTAAAAAAAAATATTCTTTAACGTCTTCATCATATTCATGCTTTGAACTACACTCCGCATTACTAATATAATAGCCCAGATCTCTCGGTAACGCTCTGACGTCACCAACAATAAAACTCGAGCCATAGCACTGATAGACGTTAAACAGCATTATTTCATTGTTAGAGAACCTAAATTTCAGTAATTTTAAATTTAAAAAAGTAATTGTCGTTCTAATTTCAAATTTAATAGCTCTAAAATAGTGAAATAAAATTTTCTATGGATTGATATAAAATTTATCTCGCTATGATCAATAGTTCCCCAGAAATGTTTAATTATATTAATCATATATTTCAAATTAATTTCCGTTTTTCAATAGAAAGTAGTAAATTACGTAAGTGGTATATCGTAATATATATACTACTATAGTTTGGAAGCCACGATGCATCTCATTATTTATTGCAATTGTGATGATGTAATTTGATAATATTTTTTGGCAACGTTTGACAAGCAGAGAAGTGCTTTGTTTTGAAACTAGATTTTCTATCTATCTAGATTATATCTACTAGATTTTCTAGATTTTTTTTTTCGGCCAAGAGGTTTTTTGAATAAAGAAATATGTAAATAATATGTAAATAAAATATATATATTTCCTGTCATAAAACATATGTTTATGTTATTTGTTTTCAATCAATGTTAAACATTTCTCTCGCATATATATCTATTCAAACACGACAAATTTGACGGAAAATCTCTCGAATGAAGAGGCAATTTGCACCCGTCATACCATGACGGGTTATTTTTCTAGTTATGTTAATGTTTGATCAAAAATAAATAATACTAACATATGTATTGTTTCAGTGCTGACGTTTTAGATTTCACGATTTCAGTACAAAGAAAAAATAATTATACATTTACAATGCAAAAAAAAAAAAAAATTATTGTGTCCCTACTTACCGAACTATCAACCTCCCGATTCCTCCCGGTTATTGCAAAAAAAAATCGGTTTTCGGTTCAGCCGTTTTTTTCACCTATGGTTTCTAGGAATGGCGGTTATTGCAAAAAAATCTGTTTTCGGTTCAGCCGTTTTTTTCACCTTCGGTTTAACCTGGCGGTTAAAACTGCTCAAAATAACCGATTTTTGAAAAAACTGTTTTCCGTTGTTTTTTTAAAGCAACGTTTGTTTACAGAATTTTTTATTAATAATAATATACAATAAGTAAGTATTACTACAATAATTAATTAACGTAATAGTAATGATTATAAATAAGTAATTAATACAATATGTAATAATAATACATGAATAATTATTTCAATAAGTAAGTATTATCGACAAAAAATTTCTATTAACATTGTTTTCACAAGAAATTAATTCATTGGCAAATATTTATCATCTAATGTGCTCATAAAGACTCTTCCAGCATTGTATTGATCCGTGAGTCGGTACCTCTTATCGGAAACAACATCATTCAACGTAGATACTAATCTTTCGGAAGCCACAGAACTTCCGACTAAAGATAAATATTTTTTGGCTACAAAAAACAGACGCCATTTGCAGACAACATTTTTTATTAGTATTGTGTTTACAGGAAATCAATTCATTGGTCAATATTTATCTGTTCATAAAGACTCTTTCAGTAATCCGCCAACCAACAGACGCCTCGAGGAAGCGGTTGTCGGTGATTGGCCTAAGTGATGAAAATCAAAGCTTTATAACTTGGTAAATTTTAGACTACTCGATCCTAAAATCAAGCCCATCTTCCCACCCGGTTTTTCCCCCTTGGTGTTTTGATTTAAAAAAATAACCGGTTTAAACCGAGGCAAAAAAAATAACCGAAAAAAACCGATTAACAGAACAAAAAAGACGGTTTTCGGTTTAAACCGGTAGGTTTTTGCCATCCCTACCCGATCCCTTTCAATTCCCTCCGCCCCAACAATATCAGCCAGGTAGGAGCACTCCGACACTGCTTAATTTACGACTACACCACTGGATTCAGAAAGATGATTGACTTTTCTGCGTTTACTTATAGTTGACAAAACCCCACAAGTGTTATAGGATGTGACCTTTCAGAATTTCTTGTATATCTATAATGATATATTCCGAGAGATGATGTGTAGAAGCAGACGTAAGAAGGTGGCCGTCACTGAAATCCAAAAATATTTTATTTGAACTCTTCAAATATTAAGATGGTTTAAAAATCTTCAGATGATATTTTAGGTAGATCAATCAACGCCATGACCATTGTTAGGATATTTATTTAATTTGTTTCAAAAAACCCACACCGGTCCGGCTTACCCGAAAGGGTGTAAGGCCTTTAGCAGACCAGTAGGGAAATATAAAAGCACTACAAGAATATCAATATGACATGACGCACATAAAAGCATCACAAACACAGAACAGAACGTTACAAACATTGCAAAAAAGGGACAACAACAAAATAAATAAAGTAACCCAAAACACACACACACGCACAAAAAAAAAAAACGATACGCCACTGGATCGATATTACACTTGGAGAGAACCATAAATTAATTGAATTTTGTTCGATTTTTATCACCAGATCTGAAACCAACATTAAAAATATTCAAAGCACTCGAAAGGAGGAGCCCCCAGTATGCATCCAAAAGAGCAAAGCTCATCACAACACACCAGTAAAAGGAAGGAGGCAATAAAAATTTTTGCAAAGTATCATTAAAAATCCCACAAAAGAGCATCAAAAACAGACCCCGTGGTCTCTCACCAGTCCAGAAAACAATAAAATCCATTCAAGTCCACGTCAGTCAAACAGCATTAAAAATACAAGAATAAAATGATAAAATTTTAAAAATAAGTATGATAAAAACAAGGTTACCAATTGGGATTCCCCCAAGAGTGAATGCTCAATAAAATTTAGGACACCAAAACATTTTAATAAGTCCAGGATTAACCTAAAAAATATAATCAGTTAAAATTAGCCACGTAAATAAAGTCCTAAAAACTTAGGGTTGGGGGGGGGGGAACAACCCACCTAAAATTTTCTTAATCAGTGGTGTTAAGGTAAAGGAGTACAGATATCTTAAAAGCATTTAAAGGCAATTTCACTCTGGGCCCTTTAATGAAGCACAAATGTTGTTAATAACAGTATATGCTTTCGTTAATTTATTTGTTGCCATTTTATTATAAATTAAATTTTTAAACCATATCTTCTTATTTTGCTCTGCAGGCTTCTTGAGGTGGAATTCCATTGTTAGGATGTGCACGCAAAGGCAGGGCGTGTTAGCTGGAAGTATCACATCGTTAAACCAGCGGGAGTGGCCTTCCCGAAACTTTATCGCATACGACCAGTAATGTGGGGTGGGTAAACACCCAGTGGATAGGTAAATATTCTTGGGGTATTTACCCAAGGCCTGGTTATTTTGAGAAAAAAGTTATGAATGGTGATTTACAATAAAACATATCAAATTCATGAATTCCTGAAACTTAATATTTTGCAAAAAGAATTGCGTATGTTCTCAATTTTTACGCGCGCTTAGGTACCAGAAGTTTATTTAACGTTTTTTGACTACGAAATCTTACTGCTGATATCACGCAAGATTTCACCATAACTTCCATTTGGAGAATGTCAGAACGAACTTTCGATTCAGGGGTTGCCATAATTTCCGAAGTGCGGCTCGCTACAATTTCCTTCGTAGACCGCCAAGGTCAAACGAAAACCATACTAACTTGTGTTAAATAAGCGAAACGCTCGCCAACACACAGTCGCAATATGCATTTTGAATTAAATATGCAATTTCACACCTGTTTCTAACCGATTTGAACAAAATTTGGGCACAGGTCTATAATTAATGTTAGCATACGTGATACCAAGTTTTATTTATCTAAGTCAAAGGGCTTATGAGATATAATTTTTACAAGTATGCGATTATACAGACAGACATACAATTAACCCTTTGACGGATTTGGCCCAAAATTTTATACGGACCTACATTTATGACGATAAAACTGTGTATGAAATTTTATCCATCTAGTTTTTCAGGTTTTTGAGTTATAGCGTTCACGTGACCGCGGACATACAGATAGACAGACTTACCGTGGACGGATTTTGTCCAAAATTTGATAGAAACCTACAAATTATGTTTAAAGACCACATACCAAATTTCATCCCCGTAGCTCTAATAGTTTTCGAGTTATCGTGTTCACAGACAGACATAATTCCAAAATTGTGTTTTTCGGACTCAGGGAGGTCTAAAACATGGAGATTCGTCAAAATCTCGAGTTCGAATTTTTTGGCGCTTACAATACTTTCTCTTCGTATACGAGAAAGTAAAAAAGAGAAGATGGCGCCAGCATGCTTTTTTACACTGCTGAGGAAACGAGGAAGTCCCTAAGATCTTGTGACATTGTCAGTTAAAGTAGAAGTGCGTTTTATCTAAGATCGAAGTAGAAGTAATTCGTTTATAATTAAAAATTAAGTGGAGTTAAAAAAAGATTTAATTTAAAGAAGATTAAAAATTTTAAATCATTACATATACATCTGCAAAGAAGTAGGAATCTGATTCTGATATCACAAACAGAAAACAATGGATTCGAATACATGTTGATGAAAAGAAATGTAAGCTGTTGCGATCAGTTTTTTGAAACAGGTGGGTTACTGCTAGAAAACATTTTTATTCGTTTGTAAAAAATACAAGTAGTAAATATGAAAGCAATTTAAGATGTTGAAACGTCGTATAAAATTGGAAAATCAGAATTAGATTATGTATTTTTCATATTTCGTTTTAGGAGCATTCGATTTTACGAGCTTGTTTATTAGTTTCACGAGCTTGAAAAAACCGGATCAAGCTGATTTATAGTCATTAATTTTATTTAAAGAGGACTCAGTTGTCTTTTAGAGGATAAGAAAAATTAACTTCTTGCACTTTGTGAACCAGCTGCTTGCGAACGGTTCGTGAGTCTTTAGGTTCGCAAGTGTAAACGCGCCTTAATGTGCGTGAATGCGTTGAGTACAGAATCGCTATGCTGAAAAATTGGGTAAATGCCTTGCAGCACAGAAAGGTTGGCGCATATTTCGGTTGCTATTGAGCTCATGGAAAACTATCCAAAATTGCTGCATTATAAGTCTTCTATTTTCAATTTTGAAAAAAGCATCTCAGGGAAACGACTTTATAGCTTTGTAACAATATAAAAGGCAATGTTCGTATGTATGTGTCTCATAGACAAAAAAACAACTAGACTGATTTACGCGCGGTCTTAAGTCAAATTATCCGTGTTGTCCGGGGAAGGTTTAAAGCTATTGAAATTGTCGATCTGACCAGTAGAAAGCAAGCAAGGGGGCCTAATAATATTGTAAAATTTGGCTACCGTTGGCGATCCTTGAGAGAATGCTTGGCGCAACTCCTCTTCGCAATTTCTAACAATACTTTATATTCTTATAGATTTAAATTCAAGCCAATTTACTGTTTCTCCCGCGTGCTTTTGCCAAAGTTAAAGTTAATATAAGAAAATATTGTTTTCTTTGGACATGAACAACAAAGGAGACTTTTTACTTCCGGTTTCCGTCTGTCGTAGCATTTATACCTTTTAATACGGTTACACAGTGATCCAATGACGTTAGAGAATTGTTCTCTCGATGTTTTGTTTAATTTTCACAAATTTTTAAATGATCCTAATGAGTGTATATTAAGCCTTCAATGTTACTTAGTCCGGTTCCTATCGTAGGAAGAGGACAAAGGGAGGAAAAAAAGATGTTTTAAAGGCCTATCTGTCGAAAAAACTCCTCCTGAACGGTGAATAGTCTTGGCAAGAAATTTGCACATGCCATTCTGGGGTCCATTCCTAGATTAATTCCACTTTTTCAAACTTTAAAAAAAATTAATTCCTAAGATATTTAATTGAATAACTAAAATTAAGCCAATTTTCGGCGTTTTATCTCAGTTTCTTGCCAATAATTTCAGAAAAATATATTGCATGTAGATTGCTTACATACCATCTTAAAGAACAGAAAATTATCTTTTTAATGATTCCAATTTAAATGTCATGCGTTCTGTTCCTAAATTTAATACACATTTCAAATTTTTTTTGATACGCAAATTGTAACAAAATTATTTGATACGCAATTTGTAATTAAATTCAAACCAATTTACCGTTTTGTCAAATACTTCATTCCCGTATTTTTACAACTGTGAAAATTATGATAAAAAAATATTCCTTTCTTTGAATATTAACAGAAAGGCAGAATTTTTGTTTTCACGTTTATTTCGTAGCATATGCCTCTTTCAATATGTTTGCACAATCCAATAATGTTAATTACTCTCTTTCCGCGATTTGCATTCAATTTTACAAATTTTTAAATAATCGTAATGAGTGTGTAAAAACCCTTCAAGATTATTGAGCCCGCTTCCTACCGTAGGGAGAAGACCTAAGGAGAAAAAAGAAAGAACACTATGCGATTTTTTTCGGTCAGTAACACAAACACTAAAGAGAAGATAATTGTAGTCTGGACAATGGCAATAAAATCCAAGATATGAAAGAGCTTATGTTGTCGCCTTAGCAATGATGGGGCAGGGGAAAATGGAGTACGAAGGGACTACTAGAATCTTGTTAGTGTTTCAAACTAAGGATAGAAAAAGAAGAGGGATGTTACACTGTTGGTCGAGAGGGTCAGAGAGGAAGACAGTGGAATAATGAAAATCAACGAAAGACACTGCTGCGAAAAACTCTTTTATTTAGTCGAAAGTGTTATAAGTACTTGGAATTAAAATATTTTTTATCCCGAGCAACTCTGGGTATATCAGCTAGTTATAAATAAAGCACACTTTTTTTCAAAAATTTTCCAGAAGCGCATAATTGTATCACTTAAACTGATTTTATTATAAATAAGACGATAACCCAAACGATTTTATTTAAAATTCCTGCTACGTATATATATATCGAAATAATTAGTTTCCCTTCTAAAACAATTCAATAAATAAGAGGAGGATGAAAGAGTCGTTAAATTTATCGGTTGTCTGTAAAATATTTTTTTATACTCCTTCAAAATTTGCATGAATTTTCATTCGCAATTTTATCATTAAACTTCCTATTAGTAGATAGATGTATAGCAGCTTGAGCAATTCGTGAATCGATTTAAAATTGCTGTTAACATAATTTTTTGCCTGCGATATCTCATTCCAAACTCTTAAACATGCTCCATATATTGTCGTTTAATTTCATGCATTTCTTTCTAAATAATGCGTGGATAAAGTATACATTATTTATTCCCTTTTACTGAATCGCAACGAAAACTATGCTTTCGTTATTATACATGCAATTCAGATAAACAAGTAAAATTGGAAGCAATTTTAATTCAGTCGATTTTAAGAACACTGGATATATTTAAATAAAAAAACGCAAATATGATGATGAAGAAAAAGTTTTCTACCCAAAACATTCCATGCAAAAAAGAGAAAAACAAGTGTAATAAAATGGGGCAAAAGACACGAACACAGGTTAATGTCTGTACCGTTGCACAGAATTGCCTCTTAAACAGATCATGCCAACTCATTACCTCCAAAAGTTATCGAATCACTTTTTGCTGTTTCCCATTCACCAGTTAGGAATGATCATCACTATTCATTCGAATGAGTACCAGTCACCTGCATCCCTGCCAATATGTTCGATCGATTGCACCATTCCGTCGAAGGTGTCACAGAACAGGTGTCGTGACATCAAAAACAGCTGCAAAGAAGACAAATAAAGCGATGCTGGCGGACGCATCAAAACATGGCAAAGATGCCCTCTCCACGCATTGTCAGTTTTCTCCACACTTTTGTCTCTTCTGGATTGATGCAATCGATAAAAACGATTATCGCGGGAAATAGATTTATGAAAGATTGTATCCGAGACACATTCTTAATTGTTAGCAGAATGCAGGTACTATCTGGACTTTATTGAATTTGTTGGGAAAGAAGGTCTTTTGATCCAGTCAATTTTTATTGAACTGCATGTTTTGTTGTTCAGTCAGAACATGTTTTTTCGGATCAGGGTCATTTCAGAACTTATTATTACATTGAAAATTCAATTAAGGAAGTTAAATTGATTGCAGTTGGCATGGCGGTTAATTTATTTACGGAAAGTCTATTACAATTATTGAATTTCATATTATCAACGTACAGATAATTAAATATTTTCGGCCGAAAAGTTTTCAGAACCTGTTTCACAAAAGTTCAGACTGAACCTGTTTCGTCGGAACTTATTATTATATTGCAAATTCAGTTAAGGAAGTTAAACTGATTGCAGTTATGACGGTTAATTTATTTATGGAAAGTATCACAAATAGGGAGCTTCATATTATCAACGTACAGAGAATTAAATATCTTACCCCGAAAACATTTCAGAATCTTTTTCACAAACGTTCAGTCTGAACCTATTTCGTAGGAACTTATTATTATATTGAAAATTCAATTAAGGAAGTTAAATTGATTGCAGTTATGACGGTTAATTTATTTATGGAAAGTCTATCACAAATATGGAGCTTCATATTATCAAAGTACAGAGAATTAAGTATCTTAGCCATAAAACTTTTCAGAACCTTTTTCACAAACGTTCAGTCTGAACCTGTTTCGTCGGAACTTATTATTACATTGAAAATTCAATTAAGGAAGTTAAATTGATTGCAATTAACATCGCAGTTTATTTATATATGAAAAGTTTAAAACAATTAGTGAATTTCATATTATCAACGTACAGAAAATTATGTAGGTTCGCCTGAAAATTTTAATTCGTGATGAAAACAATTATGGTTGCACCTTTAAAGTATTTTGCACTCAGTTCCCATGGATGCAAAAACAATTGCAACAGCTCTTTAGATATTAATAAAAACGCACTGTTGCTTCAACCAACGGGAGTAAACTACCCTCGACTTTCTCGTATACTTGCACACAATATATATTCCGAATTTTGACTTTACTTTCATCATACACTGATAAACAATCGAGTCTTGGACCTCTTTCTATTGATCGGTTGGGCCCGAAATTTGATAAAGATGCAGGATTTTGGTGTCAATATCAAACAGGAAAAATCATTTATATAACACGGTGCCTCGGTTTTTGGAGTTATAGTGCTCACGTAAACACGGACGGAGAGATATTTGAATCCATTGAAAGATTTGATCAAAATTTAACACAGATTTGCAATTTTGGTGCAAATATGACAAAGTGAAATTCATTCTCTAAAAGGATAAAAAATTCAATATCATGACTTCATCTCGACCATCAAGAAACTTTTAGGGGTCTATTCTGGTACCCCCGGTTGGGTTGGGAGACGTCACTTTTCCCGTTGTTAACGTGCGGGAAAAGTGACGTCTCCCAACCCAACCGGGGGTACCAGAATAGACCCGTTAGTGTCAAGTATCAGAATATCAGTTGTTCTAGTTCCTTGCACCTTATTGACTGATCAGAATATCAGCTGCTCTAGTTCCTTGCACCTTATTGGTTGCAAGAACATTCTGATTGATCCCAGAATTCCATTTCTGACGATTGCAAAAAGAACATTCGTATTCAAGAACGATAATTAACATAACAAGTGATTGTCGTCGTGTTGTGTTGTCTAATTTAATGTTGGTATGTTGAATGTAAATAAATATATATTTTTATAATTTGAATCTTCATTACCACATTCACCACACTAAAAACTCACGCAAATGTTTTAATTTCTCAGCTTGTTATACTGAGGTTAAAAGCCAAATAGCGGACACTCTTTTCTCAGTTTAGCTGTCATCAGTGAAAACGATTTTTAATTTCTCTCATAATTGTTTTTAATGTTTTCAAATGCTGTGACCTTAACTCTTGAGGTGGTAATTATTTACTTATATTGAAGTGACATTTTATGCAAATTTCCGTTATCTAATTTTGTAAGTAAATTTGTCTCCCTCCATCTTAAATTTTTTTCATGAACTTCGTTTCATGCTTATTCCAAAGAGTTTTTTTCTGACTCCCAAGTCCAAGATTGATTTTGCATTATAATAATTTTCACAGCGTCATGCTGGCTGACAGTATATGACGAATGTGTCTTCGTTTCAGCGGAAGAAAGCAACACATTGCTATCAAGGAATGATATGTTTATATTCAGTTAATTGGAGCCTGGTGACAGATAAAAAGATGAATTTATTATTCAATAAACATGCATTCAGATTATTTATCTTTCTATTTTTATCCACTAGGAAAATGTTTTACATTAAGTCCCCATTTATTCATAATGACCAGAATTTCTTTTTAATAATTTTTGTTTGTTACAATAAAATGTTGCAGTAATATTACTCGGTACAAAGCATTCATCATTTTAAGTATGGAAATTATCAGCACAAGAAGATTTTTCAAATAAATAAATATTTTCATAATTTAATTAACTCTGTAAAGAATTTCTCTTTAATGTGTTCCAAAGAGAAAGTAAATAACGCTTCGTTGATGTATTAAAGCAACTGGAAAATTAATAAAATCTTTATATGACACTCCATACGATCGCTATACACAAATGTTAAAAAATAAGCAGCTTTACGCCCTTCATCAACAACCGAGATTTATCATAACTATTCACATTTAACGCGTATAAACTTTCTGATGGGACTATCGGTACTAACAATAAATTTACTGAGATTTTTACAGGGGAAAAAATATGGATCGATGTAAAGTACTGACAAAAGGAAAATAAAACATTCTAGAGCTCAGAGATAAATTATATTTCAGAGTTAAAGAAAAGTTAATTCCAATGGGAACATTTTTTAAAAAAAATCATTTCCCTCTTTCTGTAACTACATGCCAAGAAGTAATCAGAATCAATTAGTTTTAAGTACACTCGTGGATTTCAGAGCCCAAAGAAGCAGTTAATTTAAAAATTTAAAAACTAGTAGTTCTGTAAACATCAGATTTCCCTAGAAAAAAAACACCCAATATCTGCTCTCCATCGCCGTCTTTAACCTTCGTCGGGCGCAATACAAATGCTAACACGTTCGGGCGCAACTCATCTGTGAGATAAAAAGTTAAATTCTTGCTTAGGCTTAAGGAAAAGCTTATCAAACTGAACTATTGTCATACCACAGAGAAAGATGATCACGCCATGACGATAGGGCGTCACAGTGACATCGTCCGATTAGTTCTCACTGTCCCCCACTGGTGGCGTACTGTCTATGTGAAGTGCAATGTTAAAAAAGTTGCCATTAATGTCTATGGGAGTGAGACCTCTGTATCTCCTTCTCTGTGTTATCATACAAAGCCATGTTTGCGTTTTTAAATAATTCTTTTTGTCTTTCCTTGCAATTGCAATTAACAAAATGTCCAGGAATTCAGGAGGGAGTAACGTTTGTTTCATTGAGAGCCTGAAATAATACGACATTTTTGAAACAATATAATGGAAATAACGTTCAATATCAATTCAAATTAGGGCTTGTGACACTGTTATATGAACTTTAGCAGGCATATAAAAAATATTGAGAAAAATTTGGGAAATCGAAAAAACAAACGCAATCGGGCGCAACTCATCCACCAGATTAACGTGCCCTCTCATGTGCATCAACAGAGCACTGGAGGAAAAAACCAGGATACCCTCCCGCGAGTGGTAGGGATACAGGAAGATACTAGAGGTCACACATCTTTCTCGGTAAAACGCTCACTTAGGGACAAAAAAATATAGGTGCTTCATCTCACAGATTAGATGCGCCCGATGGAAGGTTAAAGGTTTAGCCATTTTTTTCCCCCGAATGCGAATTATTTTTCACAAGTCTCTGCTTTTGTCACTATTCACAAAATTACAATTAACCCATTAACCCACAAATTAATTTAAAGCTTAGATTTCAATAAATTTCTATTGAATTATGTTTGAAACAACAAGAAACAACAAATTAACTGCAAAGAAAAATTAAATTAGGAGGAAAAAAATTCTTTTATTTTTATTTTTTTAGAATAAAAATTTTAAAATTCGGCAAAAAATCATTAATTTTTTGCATAAGTATTAAAGAATTTTAATGTATAGTAAAATATCAAAAAATAAAATCACTTTCTAATTCCTTACATTGAATCAAAAAGAAATCAAAGCTTCACAATCTGGCTAACCGATGGTATATGCCTGTTGAAAACTGCTTAGGAGTTTGGGAATACCTATAGATTCCATAGACAAAGCAGAAAAGAAACAACGGAATGCATTCGGTTCAGTCACGGAAGTGAAATGTAACTGTCCTATAAATAGATCGCTGGGCGCTCATGGGTTAAATGCCTGCTTTTATCAGTATTAACAAAATTGCAATCAAATGTTGTTTTGTTGTTAAAGGTATTTTTGGAGGCATTACCATTGGAGTTCCTTTTGGCTAGAATCGTCGAAAAAAACTGAACATTATATGAAACGGAACCATTAAAACGACCACCATCTTGAAAGGGAATTAAAAAATAAAAATCCTCACACATACGTCGTTTTTACTGACTTCAAGGAACATTCATGCCAAATTTAAAAAAATGGAACAACGCGTTTGGTCGTGACTGCACATAACAAACAAATTTAGAAACAGACAAACAAATACATAACGGTTGAGTAAAAACGAGACCCCTCTACGCTCTGTCAATGAATAACTAACAGCTAAATAATAATAAATAACTAACAAACTTTTTCGCATTAAATAAAAAATAGAGGTTCGTGAGAGCGTTTTAACTTTTAATCCGATATTGCGCAGCATCACCTACATTTTTTTGCCAACATTTAATACAACATTTTAATAATTAAGTAATGAGCTGATAAAATAATTAACTTATTACATTTGTGACTTGATATAATTGAGTTTTTCATAAGAAAATTTAAAATAAATGGTAAATTTTTTACTAATTACTTTTAATAAAGAATTTACAACATTTCAGTTATTAATTTCTTTAAAATATTTTACCTCAAAGCCATTCCTTTCAAAGGTATTTAGCTCCCATTTATAATCATTTGCTGAACTGCGGTTTAGTTCTACTGTGGACGCTCGTTATAACGACCACACATTATAAAGACCATTCCATTATAACGACCAGTGATAAAATCCCCAACTGTGTTTCCCTATGCACTATGTCATTTTACTTCTGATATAACGACCGTCCCTTGTCGTCTAATCCCAATACAACGTCCGAATTCAGCGGACAATCTTCCCGGTATTTTTCCAAAAAGAACATGTTTTTCAACGTAAATGACCTTGATTATTGTATTGCCAAGCTTCGTAGATGCAGAGTCTTCAGTGTTACAGTTCAACTTTGACAGGGGGCGGGGGGAATTACCACTCACCACAGCGTGGAAATTAGAATAGCCTAGAATAAAAAATGTTTAAAGTGATTTTGAGACTTTAAAATGTTTTTTTTTTTTTGAAAGGCAAGAAAATACAGAGCATTATTTATCATCTTTAACTGAAATGGAAAATTATGTTTTGTAAAAATCACATATGCAGAAAAGACAAACAACCATTTCTGATTTTTTCTTTAGGAAATAAATGTTTTGTAAATATATAACACCCTTTATTTTCTACTTTAAAATCTGATTTAGAAATATATTTTAATTGATAAAATTTTATTTTTAATACCAATGACAAAAAATAATTTGAGTATTTAGTTGGAATCTCTTTAAAAATTACCTATTTTATACGGAACTACTGACTGTGCATGTGTACAGTTTTTAATTATATCCACTATAGCGACCACTCGTTATAAGGATCTTTTGCTGTGGGACGCAGAGGGTCGTTATAACGAGCATCGACTGTATTAATGCCCCGTTTTGAAGCAACACGAGGGCTATTTTGGCACGGACCTCGTCATTTTGAACCTCGGTCAGATGACGAGGACGACACCTGAGCTGGAACCCCCCTCTCCAAATTTCTGCACCACACCAACGGGAGGACGTTTGGCCTCCTACGTATGATTTAGAGTGCAACAGGCCCAATACACGACAGATCTTCAGTGGAATTGGGTTTCGAACCTGGAACTCAACCTATTAGCACAAGATACTCTACAGCAGGGGTTCCCAACTTTTTTCTTTCGAGTACCCCTTGATTATTCTTTCTGATTTCACGTACCCCCTACTATCATATCCAACTCCCCTCCCCCAAACTATCCGTCTATGCAAATAAGTTTTTATCATTAATGTTAAGGTTAGCTTAAAAGTGAAATGATTCGAATTAATAATATTTGCAGGAGTTATTTTTGATTTTACATTTTATTTCATTTTTTGCAATAGTATTAGTTCAACGCCAAAGCAAATGAAACCAGCATTGTAATTATTTCGTTTTAACTTATAAGGATGGTTAAAAATCAGACTCTGTAGTAATCACATAGTGCTCTTTCTTTTCCTCCCTAGGTCCTCTCCCTTCGGTAGGAAAGAGATTCAGTAACTACGAAAAATTCGTAAAATTTAAACCAACGTCACTGGATTGCTGAGATGGCATGGTAAAAGGTGTGCATGCTACAAAATAAAAATTCTGTTTTGGAGTTGGATGTCCAAAGAAAGCAATATTTTAACCATAGTTTTAGTAATGGCAAATACAACTAAGCGAAAGATATGGTGAAAAAATAAAATTTGCTTGAATTTAAATAAAACAATAGAAACTATCGTTACAAGTTAAGATGAATTTTGAAAAATTTATTAAAATTAAGAAAAAATTTCACTGTAATTAAAATGGTGTCATTAAAAAGATAACTGTTTTCTCTTTAAGATGGTTTATAAATTATTTTCGTGTGATAATTATTTCAGAAATTATTGGCTGAAAACTGAGGAAAAAAAGCGGAAGTTTGCTTAATTTCTGTTATTTAACCAAATATCTTAAGGAAGGATTGATTTTGAAAGATGAAAATAACAGTTGACTTAGAAATGGACTCCAGAATGCAATATACAAATTTCATACCTCTACTTTTCACCTTTTAGGAAGAGTTCTTGTGACAATCAGGCACATGTATTTTCTGCTTTATATTATAGTTCAAAACTAGAACTTAAAGCCAGTAAACACGGAAACCAGTCATACTACATGTACCGTTAATGTAACGGTACACGTAGCATGTTCAGAGATGAGGTGCAGAAAAATCTCGCAAAATAACACCCAATTTCATAATTTCAAGCACAAAAAGAAACTTATTAGATGCTCGAGTATAACTTATTCCTTCTTATATAACTCGAGTATAACTTATTCCTTCTTATATTAACTCGAGTATAACTTATTCCTTCTTATATTAACTCGAGTATA
>BGPR01000788.1:136776-159418 GCA_013235015.1 Araneus ventricosus
ATATATATATATATATATATATATATATATATATATATATATATAACTCTCTTATTACACTCTTTACTTACTTTTAATGTTATTACGTAAAGCAGTTTATTAGGTAGAGTATTTTATTGACTAAAAGAGCAAAAGTATGTAAATCCTGATACTTAATAATATTTTATCTATAAGTGCTGTACTTACAATTAATGTTTTTTTTTTATCTGTGGGCGTTGTACCTGCAAATAGTTTTATTTCTAGGCAGTGTACCTGTAAATAATTATTTCCTATTTTTGATTGTCAGCTTTATAATTTGTGTTTAGTATTATTTCTATCTTAACATAAGAATTTGGCTTTTTATTCCTGGTGCTATTTCTTTCTCGTCCATGTCTTCCCTCAGATATATTGTTTTTACGGTACGAGAAAGGTAGTTGCTGGAAAGCAACTTTTACATGGAGTTTTCTACCAAACTCAAAAATCAGGGAGGGTGGATAATACTTTTGGGAATTTGATATTCCAACTATATTAGGATTTGAAATGGAATTTAAAGATAGTTCATTCACAGAATTGCTAAATGAATTTTGAAAATCTTTCATTTAATTAACTGGTTAAATTTTAACCTTTTAAAGGATGGACATTTTAAGTGAGAGAAAAGATTTAATTTTTTATGTTATTATGTCTTACTCATTTGAAATCATCTTCCTTCCGAATTTCTGTCCAATAAACTTTAAAACACACTTCGAAATGCCCCTACTCCGAGTATCCACAGCTACTGTTTCATCGGGAATTAATATGATTCTGTCCAAAAAACTTTAAAACGCAATTCGAAATGCTCCTACTCCGAGTATCCACAGCTACTGTTTCATCGAGAATTAATGTGATTCTGTTCCAAAAGTCTTTATAGAAAAGAAATAAGAAAAACTAAGAACCAGAAAAGAATAAGTAAAAATTCATACAGTAAAACTTCGATTAAACGTCAACGTCCGGATCACGGATGTGACGGATAACAAAATAGATGGATAGAAGAAACTTCTTAATACATATGTAGAGAAACGTAATTTCACTGCTGCTTTGAGACGAAAAAGAAAATAACGTCTTTTAAAGGTGAATAATACATACATATTATATTTAATTTTCCAAAACTATCAATATAAACTTCAGTAGAAGAGTAGTAATGTACAGAAATGACGGATTAGATTTTTTTAGATGATGACGGATTACTGAAACTGATGATTAAATGAGTGACGATTAATCGAAGTTTTACTGTACGGTCAATGTGGATAATCGATTATTATGCATATAACCTGCGATTATGCATATTAACAAGTAAACCGGTTAAAGTGGAAAATTTATGAGAATTTGCCGCATTAACCGTTTATTATGCATAATTACCAATGTTCGGTCAATGTGATTATTTTCAACGGAGTAGCTTTCCGCTCCTCTAAAGTTGGACTTAAAATTTAATTTTAACTAAATGTTTTTAAATAGAATTTTTATTTATTTACTGATTTTATATTTCTCCGATTACGTAAAAAACGATTTTTATTGATTTATGAATTTAATAAAAATAGTTTGCGTGGAATTTTATAAAGTCGCTTGTTCATATTTTGGAATTCATCATTTGGAATTCTGCGTGGTGGTTACTTTGATTCTTCGCATTATTCTTTTTTTTCTTTTGTTAAATCTAGAGCGTTTCTTCCCAATTGCAAATATTAGAACTGAGTAAATCTACTAATTCTTTACTATTCCTTGTTCTGAAAAACATTTGCCGCTAGTACCGAAGCTATATATTTTTTTACATTCTCTGATATACCTGTGTTCTCCTCTAATTTCTTCAATATTCTAACATTCAATGAGCTAGCGAAGCCATAGGATTTTTTTTTTTTAAGTTAACAAAATTTGCCGGGTGCCTATTTCAGATGCCGCAGGCATCGCGTACATAATTTCTCCTGCTTCCTTTGAGTAATTATAAAACGCAGATTCCTTACATTCAATGAGTTAGCGAAGCTATTAGGTTCCGGCTCCCGCTGCTAGCGAAGACATAGGATGTTTTTTTAAGTTAATAAAATCTGCCCGGTTGCCCACTTTAGATGGCGCAGGAATCGCGAGTGCGGTTGAAATTCTACATTTGAAACAAAAGATAGTGCAAAGACAACCCACAAATACTTTGGTTTCGAAAAGATTTAACTTTAAGCGGATAACCATTAAATGATAAATAATAAATTTTGCTTAATTAATCACATTTAACAATGAAGTTTGGTCAATGAGATCACATGTCAATGCAATTAATCACATTGACTAAACTTCATTGGTAATTATGCCTAATAACTCGTCAATACAGTAAATTTTCATAAATTAGTCACTTTAACTGGCTTACTTGATTATTATGCGTAATCGCCGGTTATTTTGTATAATAACCGATTATCCACATTGACCGTAACATATAGATTATATACTGTAGAAATACAAACTACTGAAAAGATTTTCACGAAATTTTCCTCTTAATAACCATGAAGCTCAAGGGAGGTTTTAATGAAGGTTCCATGGCAATTAATGAAACAGTTAATTTTTTTATTAATGAAGAGCTATGCTTCATATATGGAAAAGATTTGTTTTACCTTCACATTCCTATAAAATATTACAGATATTTTAAATGATTTTATACATTTGCCTTCGAGTTGTCACAAGGAATATTTCAATAGCTTTTGTGTCATTCTTTAAAAATTATCATTAACTTATGAAAAAAAAACTTTCAGCGGCTTTTAAAAGTAGTTTTTATGAGAAGCAATTGGCATTATCATTTTACAAAAATAAAACTGTAGAATATAAGAGGCCTTTGTGTAGGAGGCCTTATAATATTTTTTATGTAAAAGTATATTTTAAATTAAAAATATTATATTTCTTTTAAAAAAATGCGTTTATTTACCCGCAAGTTGGCATTTCGTCGAGTGATAATAATAAATGTATTTTTACTTTCTCGCATATGATGTAACTTTCAACGAATGTGTTGTGACAATTTACTTTAAATTTTACTTTATACTAACAATCAATTATCAATCTAAACATGAGTAGATCTAAGAAAATTCTGGAATTTTCTTGATATCGCTATTAGGGTCCGAGATCCGGATTTCCACCGAGATTCCATAAAACGTCACGGCCTGTCGGGGTGACTTTAAATAGAGCAGTGCTCGGATCATCGTGTGTCTGTTGATCGACTAGGATCGCCTTTGGAGCGCGAACGTCTTTGGAATCTCTCTTTGGAGTTTTATCCGCTGTGCAAGCTAGTAAGTTGTTAGACGCCGAGCGGTATTGAAAGTGCTGTTGCTGTTCTTATTAGTGAATTGCTATCTGCTTGTGTTACTAATATGCGCAAGTGCTGTTTCTCCTGTTACCTACGCTTCGTGTTTTCCGGAATGTTAGAGAATAAAGTGCTATTATCCGTTATCCTGCTCGTTGGACTGTTTTCAGCGTACACACACAGGACGATTTTCGTAACAATATGTTCATCCTGAGAAACACTGGGTTTTTGAGGGTCGCTATAAGGTCAAAGAAATTTATTTGACAGTAAATATAGAAGACCTTTCTTCCAAAACCGTCATGGTGTCGGAAATGAAAATAGTTTGCGCACCCTGCTGTAGATCATGCCGTTAAGAAAACCTGAGGCATGCAAATTTACAGGCGTTGGAGTTGAGGAATTGCTGGCAGGAAAAGAAAGATTCTGAAAAAGCCACGAGGCAAGAACAAGAATCGCACTGAATTTTTCTTCTACTTGAATAGTTGATTACACTGGTGGACAGAATATTAACGACATTGAACTGGAATTTTTATATAAGTTGCCTGGCTTTGAAGTTATGAAAGAAAAATTTCGCTACGTTCGCACATGCGCAGTAAAAAATTATTTAATAAAAATACTCTCATTTCCTGTAATATTCAAATTATTTTTTTCAACTTTTAATACAAAGCTTCTTTCACATATTGTCAAATCTTCTGTAAGTTTCGTACAGTTTGGTTGAAAACTCTGCATGCTATAAGCAAAAAACATGCGGAAAAATTAGGGATTTTTAAAAAAAACCATTATATCTTCACGAATTTTTTTGCTATTTTTACGAAAATGCATGTAACATTATGCACATCAAACGAAACCATTGATGAAAGTTTCAACTTATTATCAGCTTTCTGTGAAACGGGGTGGACAAAAATAATTTCCGTCTTCATCAATTTGTGGACGGTCCCCTAAATGTCCCAGTGACCGAATCTTCTTTGTAAAATGTGAGTTCCGACGACTGCATGTCCCACGATTTTCCGCAATCGATTGCGAACCTTTGTATTCCTATTAAGTCCAAATTTTTCGAAATCTTAAAAATCGTCCTCAGCATTTGTCCACCAGTGTATACTGGTGTGCAAAATTAAGCAACAATAGGGAAATTTGCAATTTATACGAAAACTATGGTTCGAAATCAGTTCTGGAAAATCGTGTAACATGCATTCGAGTATCATACACATTTTACGGTCAAGATTCGGTCACGAAGGCATTGAGGGGGGGACCAGGAATTGATGAAGACGGAAAGGGATTTCGATTCAAACTATACGAAACTTACAGTACACTCGCCAATATGTTACAGAAGTATTGTATTAAAATTTGAAGTAAATACGTTGAATATTAGAGGAAATATGAGTATTTATAACTAAATTTTTTACTGCGCAAGTGCGAGACATAGCGTAATTTTTCTTTCGGCACTTCAAAGCCAGATATATAGAGCAACTTATACGAAAATTTCAGAAGAATACAGTTAAAATCAGAAAGAGTTGACATTTCAGTGAGGTGAATTTAAATTTCGCTTTGAGAGAAGCTAAGTGATGAGGGTTCTTGCACAAACTGATATTTTCTAAACTTGAATCTTTGAACAGTAACATTGAATTTTAGGAAAATTTAATATTCTGAATACCCATTTATATTTTTAAACTAAATACATTATCTAAATTGCATTTCGTCCATAACCACACGAAGAACCACCCTATTACGGATTTGGTCTGAAATTGATAGAGATTTACCTTTCCGGTAATAAAACCATAGGCCAAATTTTATTCATATATAACGCCTTACATTTTACATGATGATCATGTTCATGTATGGACAAACGTTGATGGACCAGTTGACGGATTTCATCCAAAATTTGATACAGATCTACAATTTTGGTGTAAAGATCACAAATTTCATTCCTCTATTTCGTTTCGTTTCCATGTTATCGTGTCAGATCAAACAGATATAATTCCGAAAATGGTTTAAAAGCAAAGATGAAACCTGGGAGCTTAATTTCGCCTATTGCAGATAATCATGCATGGCATTTTTTCGCATGCAAATTTAACAATAAGGTAGGCAGTAAAATGTCGAATCGTTATTAATGCTTTTTCTGATCACATCAGAGTTGTTAGCAGTTAAATTCCAGTTAAACTGGAGTCAGGATTAGGCCTGAGGCGTTGTGAATTCAAGTTTCATGTCGCGCAAGTAGAAAATTGAGATATATCGTCGATTAAGAAGCAACACCACCCATCTCAATTTTTTGAAATTTCGAAGAGGAAGAAAATATTCAATTCGTCGCAACTACTAACGAATATTAGATTTTTTTCCTTCACATCTGCTTTGAACATGCGGTTTCATGTTCATATCGGATGTGAAAAAACTTCAGAAATATCCGTTATTGGTTAAAATTGAGATAGGTGGTGTTGCTTCTTAAACGACAATTCGTAAAGCAATGAATTTCAAAAAGCAAAGTAAGGATTCATTTATTTGCATGTCTTAAACGCTAATGGGAAATTCAGAGGTTAAACAATTATTATGCTTAAAATTTAAAAAAATACTCCTTGTAGGATTAGATTATAACTACGTAATGGAAAGTCCCTTCAATGCAAATAATAGTCAATTTGAATCCTTCTCTAAGATTAATCCATTTAGAAAAAATTTAGGTATTTTATGGATTTACTTTAAAAGGCTTCACAGTTTTTAAACTATTAAAATATTTTTATATAAATTTCATGTAAGGTTCTGAAATTACATTATTAAATCGCCATTCATAGTTAATATGAGAATGCTTCGTGGGGGTGTCAACCGTGATATTCCCGTTCAGTTTGAATTTGTTATTGTTTTAACCACTTTGTTAACAAATAATTCTGACGACAACGCTTGAGGTGCTGAACCGTTTTCATTGGTGCAATTTGACACATATGTGGATACAATTTGACTCATAGGGTTTAAAAAACAACCTGCTGAAATGCAAACCTTGAAACTTGGAGCCACAAGGGGTCTATTCTGGCTTTTGGTTGGGTTTCCGTTGTTAACGTGCGCAACCCAACCCAACCGGGGGTACCAGAATAGACCCCTAATTCTCAACTAGCGCAAGATCTGTAGACAGCATTAACTGGAAGATGGGGGATGTTCATGATCCTGCGACAGTGCAATCTCATCTGAACTGAAGTGTGTGCGAGGAGATTAAGGGGTCTATTCTTGTACCACCGATTGGGTTCCGTTGTTAACGTGCGGAACCCAACCCAACCGGGGGTACCAGTAAAACGATTGCAAATTTTCAGGGTTAAATTATTGCTTTTGGCATTTGCACATCTATAGGGTGGCAGGACTGACAAAATGCCAATAGTTCCCGGTTATAGAAGTTTTAAAATGATACAGGGTGTCCACATTTATCGTGGTCCAATAGCTAATTTCTAAGCCGTTAGAGATATAATTCCAATTAGAAAAATGCTTTTAATAAAGAAGAGAATTATATTTTATGTCTATAAATATATTTCTGAAAAAGTTACGAATTCTAACTTTTTATACGATCCCCCGGTCCTATCAGCCATGCTTAGTAAAACATTCTTGAACCTCTAACATTTTAAACAAAAAAAGTCCCACTCTTCCGCGACTAAAACTGAGCGATTTATGGAGCTTTGAATTTCATGATTTTTAACCCATCAGAGGCCTCTTCGCAAGTGCTGCACGATGATTGGTGGATCGTCTTCAAGACGGCTATTGAAATGGTGTTAAGTGGTTTAAGCTCCATAACTCCGTCAATATTAGTCGCAGAAGAGTGGAACTTTTTGTTTAAAATGTTAAGAGTGTCAAGAATATTTTACTAAATAGGATTGATAGGACCAAGGGACTGGAAAAAATGTTAGACTTCGCAACTTTTTCAGGAATATATTTATTCACTCAAAAAAAAAATTTATAATTCTTTCCTTCATTTAAAGCATTTTCCCAATTGGAATTTTATCTCTAACGGTTTAGAAATTAGCTATTGGACCACGATAAGTGTGGACACCCTGCATATAGCCATGTACATACAGCTACTGATAGCAATGAGTTTTCTAAGGATCCCTCCCTAAACATTTGCCGAGAGGCCCGTACCATCTAATTACGCCACTAACTAGCTTTTGGGGACTCTTTTTCCAGGCCAATGATTTTAAAAGCACTTTTGTTCTCTGGTATGTGATGACTACAGAATGTTAAGAACAAAGTCGATTCAATGTTTTTTGAGATCTCATCATTTAGACAATTTTTTTTAATACATACAGGGTGTCTCAAAATTAGACACAGTTTGCAAATAACTATTCCATGAAGAATCAATAACATGCAAAGTTTTATACCTCAAATAATACAACTGTTGAATCTTGTCAATTATCGGAAGAGACTGCCATTTTGGCCAATATTGTCCAGCCAATGCAGATAATGATGCCAGATGGAATCAAAAACAAGGCTAAGCAAATAAATTATTATCGGGGTACATTCTCTTTGAATGGTTGCTCTCAATTTACTGATCATAATTGCTCTTGAGCTGTAAAAATTATGTTTCACTTATACTCACCAAAAAAAAAAAGGGGAGATTTGGTGAAAGTGAGAGGAAGTCAACATCTCCATGGTCTTTTTTTGTGCTACATATGCTTTCACCATGTACTTTAGATATTTATTGTTTATGTAATACTTATTCAAAGTGTTAGAAATTTTCAAAATGTTTTCATTGAACAGAAAGCAAGTTCGCTCAACAAAATCAAAGTAAAATAAAAAATTCCTCTCCTAGTTTCATTTTGTTTTTAAGAATGTGTTTTTTCAAGTAATGTTGTGAAAAACTTCAAGATGCTCTTAGAAGATCATAATGCAAGTTTAAATAAATAAAATCACTTTCATATAAATGTGAAGAAAATACATCAGTTACTGTAAGAACAGAAAATGCTATGCTTATGTTCACAAATATTTATTTTTATTTCAATCAAAATGAACAACATATATCAAGCAAAATATACTTTCTTATCACAAAAGCCGATAGTACTCAAGAACATTTTATATGCAAATTCAATTATTTTGAAGAGGAAAAGTACATATAGATATATTTCTTCTCAAGAATTCATAATTTGAATAATCTTAAAATGTGTATGGCTACAAGTATCTTATTAAATGCAGAATACATGCATTTTGCCACAAGCACATTTAAATTTTTTACAAACATGTAGGAACAAGATATTAGCTCAATAACATCACCAACCAACAGTATACCAAACAATGCAACATAGCATATTAAATTGGCAGCTACACTCAAAAGGTTTGCACACAACATGGCATAAACATCGTCATAATATGTGCTTCGATGCAAGAAATATTCTTGTAAATG
Organism: Araneus ventricosus; assembly: GCA_013235015.1. Classification (NCBI taxonomy): domain Eukaryota; kingdom Metazoa; phylum Arthropoda; class Arachnida; order Araneae; family Araneidae; genus Araneus; species Araneus ventricosus. Next base: position 145,416 of record BGPR01000788.1, read on the forward strand.
AAACAGGCATACTAAAAAGATGAAATGCAAAAACAAGAAAGAGTCTTGCTTCATTTTATACAATTGGCCATAATAATTTAATACATAGCAACTATAAACAATAAAACACCCTTAATATACATCATGCTTCAAATTACACTGTAACATAAGATTATTTCTTCTCATACAACAATCTTTTTTTCATTTTGTCTACAGTGTCTTAAATATGAAATTTAACAAAAATATGGCCCACATTTTAAACATCCGAAATAATTTCTATTTTTATATTGATTTTTTACAACATTCGATAAAATGGCCTTTCTTTTTCAAGGCATTTATTTTAAATAGTTGAAAAACAAATACACTTAGACAAATACGACAGTGAATACACATTGAAAATGTTTTATAAAACAACACGAAAATATATCTTTGGTTTTTAAAGAAAACAAAATGAATAGTAACAAAAAAATGACTTAGAAATGCACCTGACAATAAACTATGGCAAAAAAAAAAAAAAAAAAAGCTGTTTTGAAATGATAAATTCAATTTCATTGTAAAAGCAATGCTTATTTCAGCTAAATTGCACATTGGCTTCAAATTTAACACAGAAAATCTTATGTTATGTGAAGAGGAAGGCCCTCATAAAGGATTCATGAAAATCAAATAATGCTGCAAACCATCAAATATACAAAACGAACATCCAAAATCATAATTTCAAGAAAAAATGTACAGAGCAGAATTTAATAAAGAATATCTAAATTAATAATTATAAACATACTAGATATATGTCTTGAAGATTCCATATATACAACTTTTAACATGAAAAGCTTCCCAGGCAAATAGATCGTTCAACAAATGATAATGGTGTAACAAATATAACATGTAGTCAAGTAGTTACAAATTTAAGTGAAATATTTATTAGTTTACAAAGTGATAGTGGAGTGAAGAGATAAAATAGGAAATAAGACAAATAATAGAATGCAAGTTCACCATTAAAAAGTACTTAAGAAAGAGTCAACTGTAAAGTTTAGCACTTCTTTGAAAAAAAAAACCATTGTGTATTAAATATTTTTCTATAGGACGGATGTGAGGAAATAATCTTTATTTTAGAAAATATCCTTAAGTTTCTGACAGCACAAATATACACTCATTGCTTAAAATATCACAAACTCCAGCATTTAGAAGGAAGGGGGAAAAAATATTACACTTAAAACAAACACCTAGAAAAAAACATATACAAAGGATTTTTCCAACTGCATAAATGTTTTTAAAATACTTAACTCAAAAATTCTGCATGTTAAGTAGTGTTCAATCACAAATACCATTTGTTTCAAAATGTTCTACATAAATTTCTGAGAGACATGTATAAACTAAGTAAAAAAAAAAAAAAAAAATACATACAGAAAAATAAAGAAGCAAATACTTCATTTAAAATTATTTTACATTACTTGCTTTTTTTCCTCGCAATAGCATCATCAATAAGCTTCAACTTATTTAATAATTGTTCTCTTTTTGAGGCAGTTTCTTTCTTAATGGTTACTATTTCATCCAAGTCTTGAGTTCTATTGAAAAGTTCAGGTTTAAAATAGTCTTTACATTTGGGCTGCAAATTTAAAACAATATCCTTCTTTGAGGCATTACCAACTTTAGCTACATTGTCGTATGATTGTGAATTACTATTAGCTTTATTTGTTACATTCACAGCATCTTTTGTTTTGTTTGGTTTTGAAGTAGGGTTATTAGATTTTACTTTTTGTACATTGCTGCTGTTTTTGTTAGAACTTCCAAGACCTTGATACATAAAAAGCAATTCCATATCACCAGACAGTTTGTCTTCTGAACATTTTGGAGCTGATGCAGGTTTCTTAACTGAGCTAAAGAAAGAAGCTGTGTTCTTAGGCTTGCAGTCAGTTGCATCAGTTTTAAAACTCCAGTTGTTTAGATTTTTGGAATTGTCAGAAGGCTGCATTTTCCTTTGATATGCTGAAAGCCATTCCATATCACCAGACATTTTGTTTTCTGAAACTTTTGGAGCTGATGCAGGTTTCTTAACCGAGCTAAAGAAAGAAGCTGTGTTCTTAGGCTTGCAGTCAGTTGCCTCAGTTTTCCTTTGATATGCTGAAAGCAATTCCATATCACCAGACATTTTGTTTTCCGAAAATTTTGGAGCTGATGCAGGTTTCTTAACTGAGCTAAAGTAAGAACCTGTGTTCTTAGGCTTGCAGTCAATTGCCTCAGTTTTAAAATTCCAGTTGTTTAGATTTTTGCGATTGTCAGGAGGTTGCATTTTCCTTTGATACGCTGGCACTATATCATTTTTACGTTGCATCAGATAATGATTTTTCAATAAATTTGACCGATTTCTGTTGGAAACTTTTGGATTTGATAGGCTTGTTGTTTTATTTGAATAGGATGATGCATTATTTCGATTTGGTGACCTCTTACTTTTTAAAGAAGATCTATGATGCAGACTCTCAGCTTCACTTTCAGATGAGAGAGAGGTACAAGATGCTGATGACACAGTCATCTCACTAGTTTCACAATCAGAATCGAGCAATTCTGAAGATCTTTTCGGGGACTTCTGAGATATTTGTTCATCCAGTTTGGCAGATATTTTTTTCATTTCTTTGTCCTCAACAGTAGGACTTTGACAATCAGAACATGATGATGATGATGATGATGAAGAAGATGATGATCTGGATTGTGTGCGAGAAGAAAAAGTCCGTTTTCTAAAAGGAGACATACTAAGTGATCTTGAATCAGATCTCGGATTTCTTCTTCCATTAAAAGAATGTTTTGGAGATATCTTTCGTTTCTTTGGTCTTCGAGATTGAGAAACTGACCGAGATCGGGACTTAAATTTTTGTTGACCTCTGGGTGACTTCTTTTCATAAGGTTTTCTGTAAATATCATCAAACTCAGATGAAGAAGAGGATACTGAAGAAGTTGATGATGTTGAAGAATGTTTCCTAGAATGAGATGGTGGAGAACCTGAAAGGGATCTCGGTCTCTTTCTAATTAGTGGCGATTTAGACCTCCGCCATGGATCAACCCATTTATCACTTGATTTTGGTTGATATCTATAATTTGATTTTTTTTCATCATAAGAATTTTCTTTTCTGAAACTGCTATTGGTAGAATTCTTCTCACAATATTTCTTATTATTAAAATCTAGTTCATTTCCAAGATCTGCTTTTGTAAAATACTGCCCTTTGATCTTCTCATCTTTATTATTATTTTTAGAATCGATTTTTTTTTGTTCACATTCTTCATTTTTCTTCTTCAAATTGGCCTTTCGAATTAAAATTCTGGCTTGTTCTAATCCTTTCTCCCAAGTATCTTCAAACTTATCACACTGTCTATGAAAATCAGTTTTTGGGGCAACTGAAATTGGAGGTTCTATAAACGGTCTTGGTGGTAAAACAATTGGAGGAAAAATTAGTGGTTTAGGAAAACTATGATGTTCCACAAGTGGCATATCTTTCCTTTTTTGTGGGTTAGTATCAAACATCTTATAAACTGTATCAGAGACATGAAGATACTGGCACTGGGATCCATAAACACAGCTGCCACGTTTAAAGAACCGGCAAGCAATATCAGACTTTTTCTTTGAAACTGGACTGATGTCTTTTATTTCCCCTTCTTCCAAATCATTTGCTTCTTCGTCATCATCTATCTCACCAGAATCAGAATCCAAATCCAATGCCGGTTCTAAATTTGAATTGGTATCAATTTCAATTTTTCTGATGTCAGAATCCGATGCTTGTTCTAAATTTGAATTGGTATCAGTTTCAATAGCTTCAATTTTTCCGATGTCAGGATCCGATGCCAGTTCTAAATTTGAATTGGTATCAGTTTCAATAGCTTCAATTTTTATGATGTCAGAATCCGATGCCGGTTCTAAATTTGAATTGGTATCAATTTCAATAGCTTCAATTTTTCTAATGTCTTCATCAGGATGAATTGATAGTATTTCATCTTCAAAGTCAAATTCTTCCATCATTTCAAGCATGAACACTTTCTACAAAATGAAAAGTCCCTGAAAATGAAACAGATTTTGAATTAAAATTTTAGCTGAAAGCAAAACGTAATACACAAAATGCAAAGAAGAGAATGAGAAATTTATAGAGAAAAAAAAAAAAATCAGCACAACAAAATAACTGAAATTTTAAGCAATACATTTACATGAATTAATTCAACAGAATGTAAGCCCTTTAACCCGTTAACACCACTTAATTTAAAATATAGATATCAGTAAATTTCTTTTCAAATTATGTTAAAAATACCAAGATTAAGATAAATGTGAAGTAAAAGTAAATTCCCAAAAATATTTTCTTTATTCATATGTTATTTTTGATGTTTTTGAGAAAAATTATTGGAAAAATAGTAGAAAATAATTTTAAAAAACTTTACAGATATATAGTAAAAGATTTTTAAATACAGTAAAATATCAAATAAATAAAGATTACTTTCAAATTCCTGGCATTACCTTGAAAATGAATCAAAGGACAAAGGGGACCACATTTTGGCTCCATAATCTGGCTAACAGGTGGTATATACCAGTTGAAAATTATTTCAGAGTTTGGGAGTACATATTGACTTGTTAGACAAAGCAAAAAAAAAAAAAAAACTTTTCAGCAAGTTTGAAGGCAAAGGCAGATTCCTTTACGCTAATGTTACAAAAGTAATGAAATATTACATATTGATCAATACAGACATAGCCAATGACTTTATTGTTTCTACACATTGCAATATTTATGCTGTGATTTGTTTTCAAGACATTTAATTTTTTAGTATATCAAGGTTTTATCATTACATTTTTCATTCCAAAAGGTTATACTAGATTTATCGGTCAGTACATTGGTCATTTTTTTTATATCAACATATAATCATTCAACAGGTAGGAGTCATACAGAAATAAACATCTCAGCAGTGCAAATATCTCCTAGATAACATTAAGCCAGCCTATCTGAAACAGTAACAAGAAATCAACTCTTGACACGATTGAAGAAAGACTCTACATTTAAAAATTAATTTATTTAATCTAGGTCACAATATAATTGTGGGAACATTGCTTTGTCATATGGAAAAATCATATGACATGAAACACTTAAACACTACTAAAATGGGTTCATTTAGAGAACTCCCTGGTTACAGAGATAATAGTCACTAAATTCTTTACATATAAGCGAATAAAAATTATTAAACATTGTGAGTGGCAAATTTAATACGTGTGTTTAAAGCATAGGATATGAATACAGCCAATTTGAACAGTAAATTTATATCTCCATCGAAGGTTAAAACCAAATACTTAGGCAAAAAACCCAAAACAATTTTAAAGTTAAGGAGATATTTTTCAATATCAAAAAGGATAAAGGGAACTCTTATTTATATATCTATCGTTTTTGGCTATTATATATTGAATTTATTAAACAAATCTAGGTGTCACCATGATTAGTTAAATATCAAATTAAAGTAATCTGTCAAATTAGCTAATTATCAAATTAACTATTAAAATTAACTGTTTGATTAATTAAAATTAACCATTTAATTAATTGTGACAAAATCTTCACTAAAACCTTTTTTTATGGCTCATACTATTTGCCAGCAATCTTAATCTTATAATTATCTTAATTTAAATAAAAGTCATTGTGGCTATGTATGTATGTTCCACATATCCTCCTAAACCACTGGACTGATTTCAACCAAACTTTGCACACTTTTTATTTACGAAAAGAGAAAGGTCACCTTCAACTTTTCAAAGCCTAAAAGTTGCTTAAAATTTAACTTAATTAAAAATTAAGTAAGGCGTTTTTCCACGATATCTTTCATTTCCATAAATTTGTTTCACTCATTTTAATATTTTTTCAAAATTAATTTTAAACTGAATTCATAACAATATACTTGTTGAAGAAAAAGAATAACACGACGAACTGTTTCCAGAAGGAAGAATGTTAAAAGAGAATTTTAAAAGTAGACAATTAACAATTTATATCGGGACCAACTATTGATTTATTTTCATGCTTTAAATTGATGAATAATTAAATAGTTAACTTAATTGTTTCAAAATATTCATTAAAACCTTTCATTTACTTTAGAAATTGTTAACAAAATTTGAAGTACCAATATAACAAATAATAATGTATGAAGAAAACGGCTGTTTTAAAAATCGTCTGGTTCAATTGATATTTTCATTTTAATTAAAAACGTTTCAGATCAGAAAAGGAATTTGTGTATTATAATATTTGGTACTTACGTATTAACGCCACCGAGGCTTCAGATTGGCGGTAATGCGCCAATAAAGAGCAATCTTGTTTACAAAAACTGCCAAATTGGTGTTAATACGTAAGTACAAAAACCGCCAAATTGGCGGCACTTAAAAACCACCAAATTGACACCACTTAAAAACCGCCAAATTGGCGTTAATACGTAAGTACAAAAACCGCCAAATCTGTAGCCTCGGTGGCGTTAATACGCAAGTACCTAATATTTATACAATAGTAATTTTTACATTAAAAATATTAAACATGAAAATATTTTAATCCGGAGCAAAGCCAGGCATATCAACTGAATGCAGCTGATGGGAACACATAACTTCTAAGTAATTCTTGCTGTCAAAAAACTTTCAATATAAAAGTAGTTTGTTATGATAAGGTGATAATTCGCCTAATTTGAATTTTCTTTCTATCTTCAATTGTAAGGGAATTATGGGAAAATGAAAACTTCCACCCCCACCATTTCCACCCCCTTTGAGCTAGAAAGCCCATTTACGAACTTGACCGAGATTTTCACTATCCTGACAACATATCCTATGCTGGTTAAATTAAGAATAAAATTACTCCAGTTATTGTTTTCACAAGATAACATGGGAAAAAGCGTTATACATATATATACTTATATATATATAAACTTTTTAACGAAGGATGGTTTTGGGTTCTAGAGGTCATGATCGGTGAAAATCTGCAGAAATTTTCCGGAAGTCGTGTCATGAGAACCATTGCAATAGGTAGACTTCCTATAAGGAACCTACCTAACAATAGAATGTGTTAGGTTTAGGCCATGAAAGTGAAATTTAACTGTCCTATAAATAGGACACTGGACATTAACAAATTAACATCTCAACAACATATAATTGCAAACACTGATTTTTAAAAAATCAGAGAAAAGATGCACATTTTATCAGGGTTGCGGTGATTTAAATCAGTTGATTAAAATCACTGATTTAAATCGCGATTTAAATCAACTGATTTTTTTTTAAAAAATCACTGATTTAAATCACTTTATTTTAAATATCAAGTTAATCTGCTTTAACGAAATAAAATTGTTCATGTATCTTTAAATAGTGATTTTAAAGTATTTTTAAATGTATATTTAAAGAAAGAATTTATAGAACATAAAAAAAAAATTATTGAATTGATGTAACTAGAGTACTTTCCATATCTTTATTTTTGAGAACACAAGCAAATTAGATTTTAACCCTTTGCGTCGCAAGGCAATAATTTTTTGAAAATATGATGAGAAAACAACATGAATGGGTTTAGTTTATTGTCTAGACATAGAATCTACAAAAAAAGTTTTTTAAAAAACTTACTTCATTCCGAGGGGGGGGTCGTCCCCCTTTTGGATTACCCCCTCATGAGAACCCCCTTAGATACAGCCACCTTGATACACTCAAAAATTATTGTTGAATCTTACAGAAAATTATAAATTAAAACTTCAAGAATAGTGGAGCAAAATTTTCGACTTACTTAACTAAAATTGTTAAACATCCAGAACTGAAAAATTTCTTATCTCCGAGTCAAGGAATTTTCCCAAACTTTATCTCTAATAATTCCTATTCTAGAACAAAATTTCATAAGACTGCTATATACATTCTAAAAGGAGTACTATTAGCTCTATCCTAAACCTATCATTTTCCATTTATAGTTGAATTTAACGGTTGAGAAGCGAGTGAAAATAAGTGTGCCATTAACTGGCACACTTCACCGCAAAGGGTTAAATAAATCTCTAATGAGCAACACAATAAAACGCAAAGTATGAGATGCTCCTTTTTTATAAAATAAATAAATATTGTGAAAGGATCATGTTCACAAAGAAAGAACATAGTAAAATGCAGTGAGTTTCATTTTAATACTGGAGAAAACTAAATAGTGTTGGGGACAACAAAGTTTTTATATTGCAATAATGTTCAAATGTAAGATAATTAAGTAATGCATATAAATGTTCCAAAAGAAATACAAACATCTACATAGTGCAATTTAAACTATGATCTATACTTATAAAAGGCAATGTTTGTGAGTGTATGCGCAATGTCCAGATGAATATATCACATTTATGGTCATGAAATTTGGCACACAGGTAGTCCTGATGTTGACTCAATGCACCTCGAAGCCTGAATTTAAAAATTTTATCTAGAAAATTTTTTATTTAATGTTTTGGGTGAAACAGATTAGCATTAGAGAAAGCTTCAAAACTCATGTTTGTAATGAAACAAATGAACAGATGAGTGTAAAATTCTCCAATATTCTAGCATACAATAATATATCTATAGTCAAGAAATGACAATTTTTATTATATTTTTCCGTTTTTTCTTAATAAAATTATCTTATATTTCAAAAGTATATTATTTTTAAATTTTAGTTCACAAATATTTTTTAAATAGTTGTTACATTTTTGAATTAAATTTTTTTAAATTGTTTTTTTAAGAAAGTACAGCTTAATGACTGGTATGTTGTTATATACATATATAATTCTATGACTGTAGGGCTCATTGTCTAATATACAAATGTTAAATATATATATGTAGTTTTAAAAAAATCATTAAAATAAAAAAAATCTTGATTTAAATCAAAAAAATCCGATTTAAATCAAATAAATCGATTTTTTTGAAAAAAATCAAAAAAATCGACAACCCTGCATTTTATTCAAGTAGATGCACATGAACATGACACAAAAACAACAAGTTTGACAGCAGTCAGCTTTATGTAAATAATTCGATATTTTATTACAAAAATAATTAAATAAGCCAGATATTACAATCATTATCAACTCTATGCAAAGCTGTTCATTTTGAAAATACCTTCATTTTAGTATCTTTTAAATGAATAACAACATTGCTTTTAATAAAAGCGAATTAACTTAATTACATTGAAACTTTTAATTTTACTAAAATAACATTCATTACATTTTTTTTTAATCTTTGAGAAGATTACATTTAGATTTAAGCAGGAAAAAATTTAATTTTTAAATGATAATCAAATTTACTGAATTTAAATACGTTGCATATCAAACTATTAATAGGACAAGAGAAAATTTTTAAATTATGAAAGAACAAAGTTTCAAATAAAAATGTTTTAATTTTAATTTGAGAGACAGAAAAATTTGTTGATTAGTTGGAAATTGCCGCATTTACAATTTCTGATAATTGAAAATATCTAAATTATACATGCTGAAGAACTTAGAACAATATTTAGAAAAGATTAAAACTTTGAAATCATGACTATATTATTTTAAATACTATGATCAATACTAGGTCTTTACATAAAATAAATGAAATGGCTATGGAAATTAATGTGAATACTAAATGATGGAAGAGGAAACAATATTAAAATTTATATATAAAACCACATAAGCATTACTAAACATATATGATAATGTTATAAGGAATTATAAGCTTTAACACACTATTTTTTAATTCAAAACAAACAGGAGTCATTGCAATCTCATCTAAAAATTCCGGCAAATCATGCTGGTGAAAAAAATTAATAAAACTTCCATTAATTTAGAGTATTAATGCAATACATATTTTCAGATGTACACAACTTATTTTGTAAAAGTTTTATCTTTGAAACAAACAGCAAAACTTTGTAAAAAAAAAAATTTCACCATTTACTAACGTAACATACCTTGTTTGGCTGCTTAACATTAAAAAAAATGGCTTTTTAAAAAAGGATTCTAATCTAAGAATTGAAGCTTTCATATGCATATAAAAGAGCAGTTTTTTCGAGAATTGTATGTGTATTTGCTTTTTGGTTCTTTATGTATGCCCAGACCATTTGACTTACCAGAGCCAAATTTGGTAGTGATGGATCAGCAAAAAGAAAGGCTAACACCACAATTATTTTTAAAAAAAATTAATTAATTAAATTTTCATTTATTTGATTTTAAGTGGTAAATCAGGTATTTTTTACCTATTCTTTTTTTCTCCATTATTAATCAAATATGTGCAAGAAGAAAAGTTACGCATTAGATATTTTAATTTATGAGTTCTTACTTTTTCATTTATTTCTCTTAATATATTATTCTTTTTCAGCCATATTTGGTTGGAATAAAAAGTTTTTTTCTTTTCTTTTGCAAATAATTTTCTGTGCTCGAGACAAAATATTATGCTACGGTGTTTTAATTTATAAACATTGAAAAAAAAATTGTTTTCTTGCACTTTTTTTCCCCTCATTTAATGTTTTATTTTGCAACGCATATTTTTATTATGATTTTACTCTTCCAAAAATTTTTTAAGTTTATATTTTTAATCAGCAACGGCACGGAAATTCTGTATAGTATAATTGTTCATTTCAAGGTTGCATTAATTATTTTGATATATTGTTTAAAAGTTTAGAATAAATTTTCTTTTTCCTAACTTCTCGCATTTTCATTCAAACCATACTGTTATAAGGTGATAAAAAGCTAGAATTAAAAGTTTTAATTCAACAAGAAAGGACTCAAAGGAGACTTACGTTTGTTGGGGATGATTAGTGACAATATTTGTAGAGGGGGAAAATAATAAACCATCCTGGAGAGAGCATATGAAAACATATGGATCCCAAGCAACGGTGGGTTATCAGCTAGTACATATATACACACTAACAACTGACAGTTCAGTATTGGGCATTAACTCTTAAGACTCAGACCGTACAAACACGCGAGTTAGACATTAGCTTATATGCAAGGATGAAATTGGCAAAAAGACTGAAATCATATGCGGGCAAAAAATTTGTACTATAATTTACACGCGAAAGATGTTTTAAGAAGTAAAACATCAGAACATGCAACATGATGAAAAATATTACTCTATAATAATTAATAACTTAATTATTTATAATTCAGTACATGTAAATAAGAAAAAGAATATTAAATCATTCACATTAAAAGTTAACAAACAAGTTTAATACATCATCAGGGGTATCATAAAATACAAAATTAAGACATTAAAACATATTTACCACCTGTACATCACTGAAATGCAACATTCACCCAACAAAAGTCTGGGAATTATATTTAATAGCCTTTTTGATAAAAGTTAGCTCAAAAAAATAAATAAAAATAAGGACAAATAATTTCTTTTGCTTCATGCAATTGTGAAAAGTGTATTAGCTCTTTATAAATTATAATAATGCATCATATACTGAATTCTGTTTTATTTCTTTTATTTTTATACATTTTTGGCAAAGTAACTGCACAATGATTTTGCACCTTATAAAGTGAGAGGGGTCGAAAAATTGTACAGTTACAATGACAGATTCATTTAGCATTAGTGTTATTTGAAACATTTCCTTAATTGTTGAAGAAGTGGTTTTCTTATTTATGTGTCTTTTGTTGGTAACAGATCTCCATTAACACGCTTCACCCCTTGTTTTGGAGGGCTCCTATCTTTGACAGATTTTTCTTCAATAAAGGATGCGTTTGCATCCTCTGCAAGTTTATTTTCAGTACAGGCTAAAGTTTTTGCACAGTCTTCATTAGTATCCCTCTGTTTAATTACTGGCATAGTTATTAGGACTACATTATCGCTAGAATGCCTAAGTAAATCATGTTTTATTTTTCATTTTGAGAAGATTTGGAAATTTTTGTCTTATTCTCTGCTTTTTAGCAGCCTCTTTTGACAGGAGTTTTTTTTCTTTTTCTTTATGTAGTTTATTTGTTTTTGTTCAATTTTTTTTTTTTAATTTCTTCATCTTTTATTTCTTTCTTAATGTACGCCCTATAAGATGACCTTAAGTTTTCAACTAATCTTTTTTCAACATGTTCATGCAAAAAAATCTTTTTTTTTTTTGCAAAATATGCCACAGAGGTTTTGTTTCCTGCAAAAAGGTGGTACTTAATACTTTGAATGGGACGAATGTTGGAATGTTCATCCTTGTAGAGCTTGCTGATATAATATTGATTTGTCAGTAGAAGATGAATCAGTTAGTTTCCTAGCCGGTGGAGTTGAGCCACACGGTCAAGCATATTTTCCAAGAATTTTTTTTCAAAAACGGAAGATAGGAAGGTTTCTCGGAAATCTGGGGGAAAAAAAAAAAAAAAAAAAAAAACCCGGAATTTTGAGAGAAAAAAGCGGAATTTCTCCAAAATAACCAAAAAGCAGAAATCAGCCAAAAAGCGGAAGAATATCATCCCTGTATATTTCTACAGCCTGGTTAGTTGTATGCAGTAAATGCTAGTAGAATGATTTTTCTTGTTTCAAGAATCTCTGGAAATTTTTCTCATTAGATGGCAGATACCATTCCTTTTTGAGTTGTAGTCAGCATTTAATCCATTGGTTGCAAAAATATGCCCAGTCATAAAAGGGATAACAGAAAGGCAGAATTTTTACATCTGCTTTATATTTCTTCAGAGCATGAACACCTTTTTGATGTGCATGCATAATCCAATTATGCTAGTTTAATTACTCTCTCTCTATGCCATGCTGCATTCAATTTTCACAAATTTTTAAATGATCCTAATGATGTGTAGAATAATTCATGGTTACTGAATCCCGTTCCTACTGAAGGCAGAGGACATAAAAGAAAGGGGGGAAAAAAAAAAGGAACACTATGTGGTGTCTTTCCAGTAAGGCACACAAACACCAGAAGGAAGCGAATGGTACTTCGAGTCATGGCAATAGAAAGTACAATTATGAAGAAACTTATTTTGTCATTCTAGCAATTGTGAGGAGGGAAAAATGGAATCCCAAGTGTTGTAGACTTGTGCTAGGTGATTATGCTATGGAGATAAAGAAAAAACAGAGAGAGGTAAGGGGCAGATGATACAGGAGAGGGCAAACAAAAATCAATGAAAGAAGATCCTGTGAAAAACCGCTTAAGTTTAAAGCGTTATATGACCTGAAAATATTCTTATCCCAAGGAACACTGGTACATCAGATAGTATTAATATAAAACAATAATAATGGGAAAATATTAATAATGAGTGGAAATTCATATTTTGATCAACTTTGGAGAATTTTTCCATGGTAAGTTAAATTCTGTAATTATAGAATGGCAAGAGAGAGATCACAATTAAATTCTACTGCTAAACTGTTAATAGCCTGAATTGAAATAAAAATATGACAATTTTCTTGTACATCATTCATAATTTGCATGCATGATAATCTCTTTATTTTTTTCTATTCCAAGATGTAGTCTATTTTTTAAAATTGAGATTTTAGGAAAAATTGAAATTGCTTTCAATTTTTGAGCAGCGAGTTTTATTTTAGCAGAATAAATTGCTTTTAAAAACAATATATAAATAAATCATAAAGCAATGGCAAAGAGAATGTTTTAACTGTTTTTCTTTGAAATTTCAAGACAATCCCAATAAGATCAATTGAACTTCAAAATTAAAATCATGATGTTCATTTTACAGACATAGTTAGGCTCACAGAAATTTATATGTATCTATTTGTGAACTAAACACTCATTTAAAGTAATAATTTTTGTTGAATTTTTTCTTATATATTACAATAACAGTTGATTGTCAACAAATGTTTTAAATATATTTTCTATATTTAGAAATATGCAGTAATATTTGTCTGCTAACGAGGCAATTAAGGTCATCAAACATAAAGCTGCAAGCAGAATGATTCTTTAGATTTTATGCTCCATTTTGAAGACACATGATTATTTGGCAGCTAACGTAATAATTTTGAAAATGATTGAATTTGCTGAAAAATTAAAGAATAGATTTTTGCTCAGGATTAGAATGGAATATTTGAATCAAAGTTAAAGACATTTCTTCTAAGTTGCAAAAGTTTTATTTGAAAAGACACTTGT
>BGPR01000788.1:159428-214666 GCA_013235015.1 Araneus ventricosus
AGACATTTCTTCTAAGTTGCAAAAGTTTTATTTGAAAAGACACTTGTGCATACAGAACTATATGTTGAGCATTTGTAATTTCAAATATTCTTCCAAATTTAGCCATAAAATAACTTTTATTTCTGGTGAAATAAACATCCATATCTATCTCATTAGTACATTTATTTCTTTTTTAACTAATTAGCTGTAATATTAAGGAAATCAATTAACTGAATCTAAGTGGTTTACTTTGGTAGACTGCTTAAAAAAAACACTAAAATAAAATCAATTCTTTAAGGCTCTGCCAATGAAAGCAAAATCTTGAATACTGAAGGAAAAGATTTTTTTTTTTTGTCTTCAAGGTAATATTCAGAAAAGAAGTAATTTTTTTAACAATGCAAAATGAAATAAATATTTATTAGTCAACAAATAATTTTAACAGTAGAATATCATGCTCAAACTAATCCATTGACATTTTTTTCTGTAATGATAGACAATAAAAAATGTAGACACACAAAGGAAATAACAAAACATGTGAAATAAAAACAAAGGTTCCTTTGATGTTGAAAAAGAAAATTAACATCTAAAGCAAATTAATTCATTATTTAAAAAACATTCAACATCACAGTTTTAAAATACTTACTCAAATTTATTACTGGAGAACAAACAGAACTTCCATTCAGTGGACTATATTTGTGAATTATAGAATGAAGGTTTCTTTCAGCTCAGCTACAATAAAAAAAAAGTTTTGTAAATTTTTAGAAAGGAATATAAAGGAAAGCACTAGATAAGTGGTTCCCAAACTTTTTTGATCCTTGGTAACCTTGCTGAATCCAGATTTTTCCGGGGCATGCAAAACAACACCCAACAACTATTTTTCACAAAATAATCAATTTTTGTGAAGATTAGATAAAAATAAATAAAACACATTTCAGTTCACATTAACAGTTTTTGAACAGTTCCTAATAAATACAATAATCAGAGTGATGTTTGAGCTTATCGATCACTACACATTTTCTGATATCGTAGAATTAAGCTGTACACAGCCACCCTCATTTCCTTTTCAACACTGATTTTCAAGTGATACTTTGATTTTGACAGTAACTTTCAAAAATCCAACTTAACAAAAAAAGAGAAGTATCAAATGAAATTAAAAATTCTCAGAGTTTTAACACTTAAGAAAATTATAAAGCACCCCACAATGCCCTTGCAAGGAAGTTCCAAGTATTGAGCCGCACACTGTGGGAACCTCTACACCAGATCTTTAATAGACAGAAATAGATACATTGGAAAATGGCTAATTTCAATTTGCCTGTGGTCTCTTTATAACTTCCTAGTAACATAACGTTAAAAAAAATGTCTATAATTTGAACTTAGTTTGGTTAAATCAAAGTCAAAACTAAATACAGTAAAAAACTGTTTCTATTTGTGAACATGTCTAACTTTTTTTCTTATTGATCGTAAGTGAATTATTTTTTAAAGCCCTTCATTCACTAGAAGACTTTACCACTAGGGATGGTAACGAATATTCAGCAACTATTCGGCCCTTTTGCCGAATTCTAAACAAATATTCGGCCAAATATATTCAGGTTAATAATTTTTTTTAGATCTGCTTTTAAATGTATTTAATAAAGAATATTGCAGAATTACTATTCAGTACATTTATTAAAAATTCTCCTAATATTTATCCAATTATAAGTTGAATTGTATACAAGTGTATTTAATAATGTTGCGTATCATTTATCATTGTAAAGCCTGAAATTATGATGCAAGAACAATAATTGTTCAGCATATTCAGGATGATTTCTGTTCTCTTTGGTTTCATACATACACAAGCTTCGGAAAATAAGCGCTCACTATATACTGTGCTTCCAGAAGCCGAAAGATATTTTCTTGGTAAATTTGCAAATCTTGGAAATTTTTCCGTTTTTTTCTCTCTCCCCACCAATTGAGTGGACATTCTATTCTAGCTATTAGAAATTTTTATAAAAATAAGAATTTCCTTCAAATAACTTTAATTTATCCACTGAATTTTCTTCTGTGTTTATCATTGCCATTTTCTGCAATGACGACTTTTTTTTATATTTCTGTTTAGTAAGTTCAAAATCTAAAAGGTTTTTCACATTTCATTATTGAAATTAAAATATTTAGAATAATACAAAAAATGCACCAAGATGTTAATATTTTTTTTTCCATTTAAAATTTGAGCAGTGTTTTTTTTAAAATCAAAAGTACATGTTTTTTTAAAGTAGGTATTTGGTCTGAAATGTGGCACCACCAAACAAATCAGCAGAAGTGGTATCCCTTAGGCTTTCTTACTAAAAGTGTTGTCTTTGAGCATGGTGGGGTTGCCATGAGAGCTCGGAATTTTATTGCCCTCGGAACTGGAGACCGAAGCAAGACAGAAGAGCGACAACACAAGTAGGAGTGTCCACCTCCTCCTATGGCACATTTTGTGATTTATAGTATGATGAAGAAAACCGAATATGCATTTTGGATGCCTTCCTTTTAACCGACTGAAAATGAAATTTCATACAGGTTTAGAATTTTGTTAAAAGACCACATACAAAAATTAATTTATATACGTCGTTGCCTTTTTAAGTTATTGCACTCATATACATGTGAATATACAGATCAGCAGATTTTCAAACTGTGTTAGGATTTAGCTCAAAATATGAGAAAACCATGCTAAAGGTTATTCATCTAGCTCTTCATGTTTTTGAGTTATTGTGCTCACATGTACTCAGGCATTCTTTAGACGGACTTAGTCCAAAATTCGATAGAAATATACAAATATGGTATAAAGACCATATACCAAATTTCATCCGTCTAGTTCAATGTATTTTTTGAGTTATTGCATTCACAGACAGACATTATTCTAAACATGTGTTCTTTGGCTCAGAGAAGTCTGAAACTTAGAGATTCATCAAAATCTCGAGAATAAAATTTTTTTGATGATTAAAACACATTCCCTTTGAATACTTTGTATATGAGAAAGTAAAAAGCAATAAAACTCATGTTTTAAAAAGCTTTGAACATGTTGGATGTGAACTGCCCCGTTTATTTAGAAGTTTTTTCGTACAGTTTACATCAAAAATAATCTTTACTGCTAGTTGTAATTTAAAGATTGACATTTTCTCTTGTTGCATGGATTTTTAGACCCAGTTATTATAAATTTGAATTTTGATATAAATTGAATTTTATTATGGTTTTAACGGTTTAAAATTAGCCAAGTTCCACTGCATTTCATTCAGCATATTAACTTTGTAAATTATTAAAAAATTATTTACACAAAATAAAGTATATCTTTTCATCTTTATTCTAAATGGTTTCCAGAAAGAAAAAAAAAATGCAGCACTGCAATAACAAAATTTGCCTTAAAGGTTTAGAAAATCAGTTTACAATTGCAAAATATGGCTAATAAAATAAACAAGCACTGACCTAATTAACAGTTTCAGTTTAGGGGATGTTTTCTCACACGGATTCAATTAAGAATCCAGGGAACACTTGAGATGTTTATGAATGCTATGTAATCTTTATATCGAAATATGCCCAAGAATATCTTATTTTAGCTTAGCAGTTTAAAAATATGATATGTTGTATGAAAAATATTCAGATACAACACAACTGCATAACAGTTTAGGTTAAATAAGCATCTATCAAGATTATGTTATTCTATCTAAGAATAATAATAATAATTTTTAAAAACACTGAATTTTAACATATTATGTCAGTTTTATTAGCCTATGTTATTTTTGATAACGGGGTCTCATGAAGCATACGTAACTGCAAATCTTTCTTTATGTTTTTTTTGCAATAAAACATGATACCACCCATGGATTTTTTTTAAGTAGGGCAGCAAATGTGTTAAGCTTCAGTAATTGAGATTAACTAACATTGCAAGCCCTGGGTTATAAAAACTGGCAGAAACCATAGATCACAAATCTAAGTTTAACTATCCAACTGATAAATTACAAACCTGACCAAATGTAGACGAATAGGCAACTTGATTTATACAGAGGAAAAGAAAATAATTTGAGTTTTGTGGTACAAATGAGCCATGTAAAATATTACATCCAAGCACATAAAATAATGTAGAATTGTTATCATTAATTGCTTAATGAATCATGAGACAAGGAAATAAAATATTCTTAGTTCTACCACGCCCCCCCCCCTCCCCGCAGAAAAAAATTAGTAAGGAAGCATAGGATAAAAGATGCATAGACCACTAAGCCCTGCTCCAATATATGAATTTTCTCTCGTCATCAGAATTAAGTTTTATTTTACATGAATTTAATTTAGCACTAAGAGTTTAATAAAACCTTCAATTAAAATTTACTGTTGTATGTAAAAATATGTTAATAATAGCAGGAAACACAAAATATAAGGGATTAAAATATTAAAAAAAAAAGCTTTTTCCCCATTTTTTAAACAGAATTTTGTTTCTCCATTTCATGTGGAAATTGAAAGTTACGCAAACACAAAAACTTACTGCGTAGCAGTGAGGGAAGAGTACCCAGAATTCAGTGTTAAAACAATACAATATAATATTTTTCACGCGCACAGAATTTCTGGACAGAAATACTCATCTTATGCATATATTAATGACAAATATCGCAATAAGCTTGATTCTGCTCCAGACACGAGATTATATCTGTCTTTATTTGGACCCAATTTTATAAAGCCCAGCTTCACGAAACAAGTTCAAGGATTGTATCAAATTGTCTTCCACTTGAATAACTCATTATCGAGATAAGTAATTGCTAGCTCTCAAAGCAGGTTAATGCAAAATTATCTCAATGCTGTTTTTATTGGTTAGGACTCAGAACTAATGCAAAAAATAATAAAATTTAAATTAAAAAATGGTACTTACGTATTAATGCCACCGAAGCTGAAATTGCGCTAATGCGGAAAGATTTGGCGGTCGCCTACAGATTTGGCAGTTTTTAAGTGCCGCCAATCTTGGCGCATTAGCACAACTTCAGCTTCGGAGGCGTTAATACGCAAGTACATAAAAAAAGGTAAATCCAAAATAAAATCTACAAATGTTAATTCAAGTCGTCTGACTGTTAAGCAAAGGAATGGTTAGGGGAGGGATGACAGTAAAGAGTACTCAAAAATAAAAAGAGTAATTTTAAGGATTATGGAGGAAATAAAGATTAGGAACCACTGCTCCAGACTGTTTACACCTTTTTTCTGGATGTTGGTGTCAAGTCACAGTTTGGTTAATTCTCCATCAGTCAGTCATTTTCACCCTAAATGATTGCAATGTATCTTACAGATATAAAATTATTAAATAATAAAAAATATATAATATACATAATATATAAAATGATAAAATATATAAAATGATTCGATGATAAGTTCCATCCAGTTTTCATAATTTTCCCTTTACAACTTTAATAATTACTCCTAATAAGAATGTAAATGAGTATTCTGTTAGAAACATTCAAATTGTAAAAGGTGAATTCCGTGAAAAAGGGGACATGGCACCTAAATTTTAAAATTTAATATTTGACCACTTGCAATACATAATTTTTTTCAGAAATAAGTGAACTTTTTAAAAAAATATTGTTTTTGAGTTTGACAAAATTTATCTTTCAAAAACTGTGTGCTCCAAGTTACTCTTTTACTTCATTCGTTTGTAGGTCTGATTATCTTAATTTTAATTCAACGTATAAATTAAGTTAATTATTTTATAAAAGTTTAATAAATAGGTCAACTATTATACTTTAAGTATTCTATTAAGCTTTTCTTTCATTTAATTTATATAAAAAAAAGATTTTACCAGAAAAATAGTATATTAATTATTCAAATTGAACATGTCCTTCCATTACTAAAAAAGTGGATATCAACTACCTCACTCAGAACTACCTCACACTGGGTCAACAATTTTAAGTTTTTCAGTTCAATGCATATTTATGGCCCTTAATAACTAGACACAGTCAAAATTTTTCAAAAATCTAATTTTAGGAGTTTTTTTATGGTAACGGAAGGACATAAATCAAGGTAACGGAAGGAGAGTCATAGCTAAACTCATTTTTACTTAACTTTTATAGTATTATTAATATAAATAACATATATTTTATGCTATGTTTGAAATGAGAAGTTATTTTGTAAATATTTTACAAATTATGATTGTGTGTACTCCCATTAAAAAATAAATATTTATAAGAATAATCTGGTAACATACACAAGTTTAACCACATTTTTACTAAATTCTTTAATTATTAGGTATCTATATCAATGCCTTGCAAATAGTTAAATTCTAATTGTATCTGTAATAGTTACTAACTTATCCCTGACCTTAAGTGTTAATATGTAAACAAAAATAACACGTGTTTGTTTGCTGTTTTTGCACATGTTCTACTTGACTGATTCAACTTGAATTTTTTTTTTTACTCATTCTATTTCATTCTTTTTTAAACATTAGAAGACCTTTAGATTTTGATAACTAGTGCATACAACTGTATTTTGATATAGTTAATTTTTTCAGTTTTGTAGTAAGTATATTTATTAATTCTCATTGTTGGTTAGTGAGCAATCATCTTAAATATTACTATTGTGTTTGCTATGCCTTTAACTCCTACTGAAAAACAGAGACTTTGTAGGGAAAGAATGAAAGCTAAAGGATTGCATCAGCAAATGAAAGAAAACGACTGGAAACAAAAAAAAAAAGAGCGACGTATAACTTTAGCTCCAATAGATTTAAAATTGCTGCAATTACAAGAAAAAATGTGAAAAAAAAACTAAAAAAAGAGCTGAGGAAGAAAATCAATCAGGACCTTCATTGCGAAAGCAACATTCTGAAGGTTTAATTTATATTTTTCCTGAAAAAGAGGACAAATGTTGGATTGACACTTTACATCAAAATATTGTCTGAACCCAGATAATTACAGACTGTTCCGGCACTAGAGTGAGATGCATATTCAGGTTTAAATCTGTCATACCTGCTGATGAATAAGTCTTATGATTTTCAAACATATTTGAAATAAATCAAGCTTTTTTAACTTATATTTTGTACTAGTCATTTTTGTCCTTCCGCTACTAGTTTAAAATATCTATTTTTAATAATAAATATAATTATTTTCAAAAAAACTTTCTTAATTTTCAATGAATGAGCCCTCCTTAAGATGCTCTAATTTTTTAAAAAAAATTCTTAAAGTAGTTTAACTGAACTTTAAAGTTAATTGTGTATTCAAAATTCTCAGGTAGGAAAAATTTCCTTCCGTTACCAACTTTAAAATTTCAATTTTTAAAAAAGTTATTTATTGTAAACTACCAAATTTTGCAATTTTCATATAACTTAGTGAAGAGAATAAAGGTGTGATTTTCAGTTGTTTGAAAAAGTAGTTTTTTTTCAACTTATACAAACTGATGAAGTCCAATTTTGTTGTAAAAATCAGCCTTCCGTTACCCACGGAATCCACCAAAACATAAAAAACAGATAACAGAAGCAGAGTGCATGAATGACTATTAGATATATTGACACTAATAGATGGTTAAGACGAGTTCAGTTGCCGTAATGGCATCAGGACGGGGACATGGGGAGGAGTTCTGTCATACGACTCTGACAACACATGAATAAAGTCTATTGAGACTACAGCCTGGAAAAAAGAAATCTGACGTCCAACTTTCTCTCTTAAGATTTGTATCCCTTCAGAGATTTTACTTTTAATTAGAATTATAGTGCCATAAACTCTTACTTTTTCTCTTCCCTTTGTAATTTATTATCACTCACAAAACTCTTTTTTTAAGATAAAATATTTATCACCCAAAACATACAGTTCATATAAAAATAAGAAGGTTAAAATCATACAGTTTTACATCCTCAGAAATAATTTTGCAATTTTCTTTCGGTACGTGCTAAATTTAATTGTCTTAAGAATGCAAGATTCTACCAATATGAACCTTGAAAAGTGTAAACAGTAACAATGTACATCACAGCTAATCACTATGCAACTTGCATAACGCAAAAATGATTGAATGCTAGAGTTATAAAGATTGCTTTATAATACAACAGCATATCCTAACTTAGTAAGGTATTTGAAATGCTACGACTGAAATTAAGGATATTGAATATTATGTAGATTTAACTATAAAAATTTCATCAAAAAAGTAGAAGTATCTCTTAAACAAGCATTTATTCGAAAACAGTATTCATGCAGCAAACCTTTCAAACTAAACAGAACACACCAAATAGAATAATTATTATAACCATTTAATGAGTTAACTCGTATTCATATCACATAACTGCACAGAGGAGAAAATTAAGGGAAAATAGATAAATATGTTAAGGGGAAAAAATCATTTTTGATTTTTTTAAACTATAGCTTTCAATAGTTTATATTGGTTACATATAGCTGAAGAACAAATTCATACAAAACCATACAAGAAAATATTTGAAAAATAAAATAGCTTGAATTCCCCGCAATCTACAAATAATTTACATTAAGACTGGCATAATACAAGAATTAAAAAGAAAGATAAAAAGAACAAAAATAAATCAATGAAATACTATCAGAAAACAGTTTAGCTTCCAACAAATATTTTCTAAGCAATGCAAAAACACGTATGAAATGCAATGTCTAATAATAAAAAGTGTTCTACGTTCACAAGCCAAATAATTAAAACAAAATAAATTATCTAATTTTAATAACAATTATCTTTTCATTGAAATGAAGTAAAAGTAAAAAAGAAAGTAAGATCAAACGAAACGATAATGATCGAAACGAAAAGTTTTAGTTTGAAAAGCACAACATTACCGGCAAAAATTCTAGATTTACTGAATGCATACAATACTTGTCAAATACTAATTAAATTCTCTTAAAATGTATTGCAAACAAAATTGCTAATTTTGTTTGCTAAAACATATTTAAAAACAAAAGGACTTAGTAATGGCATTCTGTATTTATACAAGAAAGAGACCAATATTAGATTATTCATTTTCAATATTAGTTTTATTAAATAGGGCTAATCAGATACGAACTAATTAATAATACCATGGCAAAGAAAACTGAAGAGTACTTTCAAAATAAAGAGAAAAACGAATATAAAGGAATATGTAGATAAACTTACCTATAACGAGCAAACTTCTAAAACGAATAAAATCGAGATTTTTCTTATTCATATTTATATCATTATATAAAATAATAGTGAAATAGTTAACATAAATTATACAACCAAATTAGTTTTCGAGAAATTTTTTAAGTTTTCGCAAACCCGGCGAAAATACAGAACTTAAACATTGTGTTAGGAAATCAAAAACAACATTTCTCTTCGTTGCTTTATTTTAAAATCGAAGTACCAAAAGAAACAGGAGGCGACACTCTTCAGTCATTGGTTGTCAAGACTGCTCCTCACCATATGATGCTGTTGCGCATAATACCTGTCTTCAACCCCTAATCTCTTAGAAAATAGAAGTTACGTTTTCTATTTCCAGAATATTTTATAACAGTTTTCGAACTGAGTGATCCCTTTACTGTGCGAATTGTTTACTAACCTTTCAGAGAATATTTTGTTAAATATTTAACTGGCATTCTATACAATAACATTAGCATTCATGAAGTGTGTATGTACACAGACGGCCAAGAGGTAGACATGTGTAATGATGAGTTTAGATTATATTCTTCATGGAAAACAAATCTTTTCATCACATCTAGGTTTTGTATTTATTGATTTTGATCGATTCCATCTCTCCGCTTGATAAAGCATGATCCTAACTTCAATTTCAACACTACAAAATTTATTTTCATTGAAATACATTACGTCAATGGCGATGGTAAACAAAATGTGTGAAGGAGCTGTTTTTATATAAACATCTCACAATATTGCTAATGAAAGTGCATATTATAAATTAAGATTTTGATATTAATTATTCAACAGTATGAAATTAAAGATAAGGATAAACTTCGAGGTAATTTAAAATTTCGCTTTCTGCTGAATGAAAATTTTGCAAGACTTTCAAATTTATCTGTGGATTTCTCGTTGATAATAAATATTGGTTTAGGAATCAGATGCAATTATGTTTTTATGATTATTCCTTGTGAGAGAAATGATTGTGAGTTTTAGTTCCCATTACGGCATTGTTGGCATATTATCATTTGCTATACTTGCTAGCTGTCTTCAAATACATTCTGGTAAGATTTTCTTTCATTTAATTGTTTTTTTGTTAAAGTAATACATATTTCAAATAAGTTTTACTCGTTTTTAATAACTATATAGTGCATATGCTTGTTCATGTTAACTGAAATTAATCGGTAAATTAAATTTATATGTTATTTTTCCCATTCAAGTAAACTCAAATTTTGGCACATTACACACACATAAAAAGACACTAATTTTTCTGCACACGTGATAAAAAATTATGTATAAACAAAGATTTAGTATATGATTACAGATAGTTTTTTAAAAGATTAAACTTTAAGAGTAATGCTTTTAGATTATTATCACAGCTGTGTTATAGATATATGAATTATTTTATCTTGTAACATATTCCTGTAAAATTCCTTTTAGCGTAATGATTTCCAAGTTGCTTATACAAAAATGATTGGTTTTATATGTGATGAGCTGTGATTGAAATTCTTATATTTGAGCTTTTTAGCAGCTCAGCTTACGGCAGTAATTATATAGGTAATTAGATTGGATCATTAAGCTGTAGAATATGGATTTTTACGTTAATTTTCTAATATAATTAGAATCCGAGCAAATATTTACTATCAATTAAATAATATATAATTAATTGAATGTTTTTATTAAAATGAAGGCATTTTATATACTTTAATAATATAAAAGGTCTTCCAGTGATTAAAAAATCACGAAAATATATATTAATCTTAAAACTTCAATTACAATAGAAAACTATATTTAGTTTATTTTTTCCCTGTTGTATTTTTTAATTATGTGAGTAGTCTAATGCAGCTTGCTCCCTAACTAATATTTAAATAATAGCTCTAAAGGGAGATAAAATTGAGCTTAATAATAATTACAGCAAACAGTTTTCGAATAAATGGAATTGAGGAACCTAGATGGATTTATAATCCTTTGTTTTCTTTCTTGTAGTTTAGTGTATTTGGTAATTGCAACCCTAGAAGTTTATTTTTTCATCATCTTAAAATTACAAAAATGTCTCATGACATTCTTTAGTATAAATCTTTATTCTCTGCGAACTATGTCCTTATTGGTTAGTTTCTGATTTTTTTCCAGTTAATTTTCATTTCTTATAAAGTGATTTATTGCTCATTTTACCATCTTAAATCATAGTTCACATGATTAATATTAAAAGAGGTTATCCTAGAATAAGCATTTAATGAAATTGTTATTATATTTAATTTTACATGGTATTTTATTACAAAATAGTATGATAATAGTGGCAAATTATCATTCCTTAACTTGAATTTTAGTAATTTTGTGCTAATTTTTTTCTGTGTCTTTCTGTACTTTTTCTTGTTAACTTTGATAAGTGATTAATATTGAATCAAAATACAGTACTACATACCGGATACATTAATTGTCAAATGTTTTGGTTCGACTTAAGAACACGGTGCAGTCGCCAAAATTGAATTATTTTTGGTGAGTTTGGGAAGGGTTGTCGCATTTGGCGAGAGACTGCACCTTGTTCTTAAGTCTTATCAATGGTTTGATGGCAAGCTTATAAAAATCTCCAATATTTGTTTTGATTTTTTTTCTACTATAAAATTACTTTCTGAGAAAATAGTTCTCTTATTGATGTTGGTTTTAACCTTTGAGTAAAGCAAAGCTGTAAATTAAAACTTATTTAGGTCTTCCTTTGTTACTAACCTTTTGGTTAACCATTCGTTTTTAATCTATCGTGATTACTATACTATGAGAACGTTGCTGTACTATAAGATTAAAAATTCACTCCCTCAATGAGTTAATTTGGAGATAGCTAATTACCATGTTATTAATTGTACTCCCTTACTCTATCATCTCGCCACATGTGTATTGGAAGCAGGGTTGTTGATTTTTTTTATTTTTTTCAAAAAAATCGATTTATTTGATTTAAATCGGATTTTTTTGATTTAAATCAAGATTTTTTTGATTTTAATGATTTTTTTAAAACTATATATATATATTTTTATTATTTAACATTTGTATATTAGACAATGAGCATTACAGTCATAGAATTATATATATAACAACATACCAGTCATTAAGCTGTACTTTATTTAAAAAAAACAAATTAAAATTTAATTCAAAAATGTAACAACTATTTAAAAAATATTTTTGAACTAAAATATAACAATAATATACTTTTGAGATATAAGACAATTTTATTAAGGGAAAAAGGAACAATATAATAAAAATTGTCATTTCTTGATTATAGATATATTATTGTATGTTATGGAATTTCATATTATATTAATTATTATGGATTTAAATATTATGGAATATATGGAATTAAATATTATGGAATTTTACACTCAGCTGTTCATTTGTTTCATTACAAACACAAGTTTTGAAGCTTTCTCTACTCCTAATCTGTTTGACCCAAAACATTAAATAAAAAAATTTCTATATAAAATTTTTAAATTCAGGCTTCTAGGTGCATTGAGTCACCATCAGGACTACCTATGTGCCGAATTTCATGACTGTAAGTGCGATAGATTCATCTGGACATTGCGCCCTAGCTCACAAACATTGTCTTTTATAAGTATCGATCATAGTTTAAAATGCACTATGTAGATGTTTGTATATCTTTTGGAGCATTTATATGCATTACTTAATTATTTTACATTTGAACATTATTGCAATATAAAAACTTTGTTGTCCCCAACACTATTTAGTTAATTATTAAAATGAAACTCACTGCATTTTACTATGTTCTTTCTTTGTGAACATGATCCTAATATAAATACATGAAAATAATAGGTTTAGGATAGGGCTAATAGTACTCCTTTTAGAATGTATATAGCAGTCTTATGAAATTTTGTTTCAGAATAGGAATTATTAGAGATAAAGTTCAGGAAAATTCCTTGACTCGGAGATAAGAAGTTTTTTAGATCTGGATGTTTAACAATTTTAGCAAAGTAACTCGAAAATTTTGCTCCAATATTCTTGAAGTTTTAATTTATAATTTTCTGTAAGATTCAACAATAATTTTCGAGTGTATCAAGGTGGCTGTATCTAAGGGGGTTCTCATGAGCCCCCCCCCCCTCCCGGAATGAAGCAAGTTTCTTAAAATACTTTTTTTTGTAGATTCTATGTCTAGACAATAAACTAAACCCATTCATGATGTTTTCTCATCATATTTCAAAAAAATTGCCTTGCGCCGCAAAGGATTAAAATCTAATTTGTTTGCATTGTCAAAAATAAAGATATAGAAAGTACTCTAGTTACATCAATTCAATGAAATATTTTTTTTATGTTCTATATATTCTTTCTTTAAATATATGTTTAAAATCACTATTTAAAGATACATGAACAATTTTATTTCATTGAAGCAGATTAACTTGATATTTAAAATAAAGTGATTTAAATCAGTGATTTTTTTTAAAAAAATCAGTTGATTTAAATCGCGATTTAAATCAGTGATTTTAATCAACTGATTTAAATCACCGCAACCCTGATTGGAAGATTTCATTTTAATGAGGGAAACGGGTATCTCTACTTATAATAAAGGAGAATGCATGTGTTGGCACTCTACAGGCCAGACCTCTGGACCTAGAGAAATTTTTGTGTTTTTTCCTTAATAACTTTCGGAAATATTACAGAACAAAAATCATTTTTACACCATCTGAAAGTGCAAAAAATTACCTTTTCAAGGATATCAATTAAGTTGACGTACAATTTTTCTCTTAATTTTAATAAATTTTTAAAAATATCTTTTGACATAATTTACAATACTTTTCATTGTTGCAATGCATTTCAAACCATTTTCATTGTTTAAACAAATATTTATTTGCATGTTTCTCTTCTATTGTTAAAAGCTAAGGCAATATCTTAATGTTTAATGATATGTTTTATTCAGCATATTTTCATCCAGCTAACATGCTGCTGGACGTAAAATGTTCCACAACATTTTAAAGTTAAAATCAAATGCATATTTTCAAGAGGAATAAGAGAGTGAACTTGATGCAATTGTATGCTACATGATACAGATAGTTACTTGACTCCATTAGGGACATTCATGCAGACAATGAACAGAATAGGTGGTAGGCTACTGAAAGAACATGGGTTAAATGTCTATTAAAATTTGAATTTTAAAATTACTTCGTTAAGGGAGCCATGCATATGAATTTATACAAATAGATTCAGTTGAAATTATCAGGTTGAGTAAAAAGTTTTCCGCCAAGGGGGAGATACCTCTGCTCCAACAGCTGTAATTTCTGTGGTTGTTAGCCTTTCCGCAAACGTTTTTTTGCATTCGAAAGCTGAAAATAGGAACTACACGACTGTGTAATTTGTTTGTTAAAAATTTGTTCTGTTGTGTGTCAAAAAAGTGTTTAAAATGGAGCTATCGCATCAACAGATCAGAACGATTATGTACATGAGTTCCATAACAAACTCAGTGTGACTGTATGCCACCAAAAAATGCGTGAAAGTTTGGGCATCAATACTGTTTCTTATGATACAGTCAAAGTTTGGTTTCGGAAGTTTAAAGCTGGAAATTTCGGCATTGAAGATGAACCACATTCTGGTCGCCCCATTGAAGTTGATTGTGAGCAGTTAAAGCAAATCATTGATCAAGACAGAAATGTTTCAACATGAACTATTGCTTTAGAGCCTGACATTTGCCAAAAACAATAGCTAACGCTCTTAAACGCATAAATCTAATGTTTAAGTTCAACCGCTGGGTGCCTCACAAATTGACTGCTGAAGACAAGCACAAGAGAAAAGCGGCCTGTTTGACTCTGTTCGGAGATCAAAGGAAAGAGAAAATTCTGGAGAGAATTATGACCTATGATGAAAAATGAGTGTATTACAACAATACAAGCTGTAAAGGAGGGTGGTCAGCACCTTGGGAATCAGCAGACTCGGTTGCAAGACGAGCCCTAACTAACAAGAAGGTGCTTCTCTGTATCTGGTAGGATCGTCACAAAATTATCTACAAAGAGTACGTGAAAAGCGGACAGACTATCAACAGTGCAATATACAGCAACATGCTAATCAACTTTTGTGATGCCATTTACGAAAAACGAAGAAGCGAGTTCAAAAGGAAGGTGGTTCTCTTTAATCAAGATAACGCCTGGCCACATGTTAGTATGATGACCGGCTGGACACTCTACAAGCTGGAGTGGGATTTGATGCAACATCCACCGTACAGCCCAGACATAGCCCCTTCGGATTTTTATCTGTTTTCACATCTGCAGCTGCATCTTCATGGCACAATCTTCAATGCAAATGAGGTCGATGTCTTTTTGGACTCGCTCATGTCACAGTTCTTCACAGAAGGGATTGAAGAATTTACAAAACGTTGGCAAACAATTGTAGATTTGAACAGAGATTACTATTCTCATTAGCTTTTCTGTTTTTGTATGTATTTATCATTTTAAAATAAAATATTTTTTGGCGGAAAACTTTTTACTCAATCCGATGTATTCCCAGCTAACAAGCTGATCGCCGAAGGTGGCTTGTAGTAGAATATGCCATTCATATTCAAAAAGGGCAAGAAATTTTTTTCTATATTGACTTGAAAGAAAAGGAATTTCTGGCTGAATGAATGTTTGCGGTATTATAGATAAATGACTGCAATGTTTCTTGGTATATATTTTAAACAAAATAAATTATCACCAAACTCATATTAAATACTATACTCATATTGAATTGTGTTCACTTTTCAGTCACAGACAAAACGAATCATTCCAATTCTTTGCACTTTTCAATTATCATCTGAATTTATTTGTTTTATATTTTTATATTATTTTTTCCATTTTTGTATTAATTTTTTATTATATTATTTTTTATATAGCCACCTAAGCTTGGGGGGAAAAACATCTTTTGATTTTCATGAGTACAAACTTGTAGCAACTCTGGAACCAGTCATTGTATTATTTTAAAAATATATTTGCAAAACAGTGCTATTTGGCTCTGAAAAGAACCATACTTTTAGACAAGTGAGCAATACATCAGAATAGTCAACTACATCTCTGAGTCATGAATATCTATATATATAAAGCAGAGTGTGTGTCTGTGTGTTCCTTATACAAATCTACAATTTTTGTCCAATCATTATGAAATTTTAATCATTTCCTCTTCAAATCAAGAGAAAGATCACTGTCAACTTTTCAAAGCCCAAAAGTTAATTAATATTTCAGTTAATAAAAAATTAAGTTATATTTTGGCATTTTTCTGCAATATCTTCTAAAAACATTATTTCTCAAAATCTATTTTTACACTGTTTTAAGTTAAAGTAAATTAGCTTTTCAGTGATAGCACTTTCATTTCCACACAATTTTTTTTCCTAATGTTAATGATTTTTTAAGCATAATTTTATAGAAAAATATACGGACATTAAACACAAACGAATAAGATTACAATGAAGAACTCTTGCCATAACAATTAAAAGAATTCTGGAAGAACACTAAAGTTTAAAAGCAAAAGATTCACAATTTATATCAGCAAGGATTATTGATTTGGTTCAATTATTCTATTTTAGCAGGAATTATTTCGAATTGTTTTTACTTTTCCAAGAATGAAAGTAGATAATTGTGCTCATAGTTTCCTGTCTCCCACAACGTTTTGATACAAAGAAAAATGAGCAACACTGTGCATTCTGCTAATTACACCATATTTTTTGATTAATAAACAAAGAATTGTTTCACCATGAAATAAATTAATCATGCACATATTATGTATAAAAACTTGATTTTGTGGTCTTTTTTTATTTTGGAGTGGGGGAATGCAAAGCCAAATTTGATATAAGTAAGCTCGATAGGTCATATGATACATTTTTATTAACTAAAAATTCCTATGAGTCAGTAAATAAGGTGAATACTATTTTGAAAAAAAGCAAATAATCCATTTAAAATTTCTGTAAAGTAATCTGAGTGAGAAGAATCGAGAATAATTTTATTAAAAGTAGAAGTAGGTACAGTGGAAATTATAAGCAATGTTAACCTTTGCTGTGGTGTAGAATCCGCAACCACTCATTAATCTGATATTTTTACATGTACTTGAGGTTAAATTAAATCTATTTCTTTAATTTTAAACTTTGTAGGACCACTTAATCCTTTGCGGCACACAACCCTTTAAAGTTGAAACTCAAACAAAAAAGTTGTAGGCAGTTTATTTAGGCCTAAAGGAGTCCACAGGTAAAATTTCTTAACGATTACCTCACCGTTTTGATTCTGTGGGTGTGCCATCAGCTGGACCACTGCACCACTAGAGCTCTGAAAAGTGCAACTAACCGAGCATTGCAGTGAAGTGCAAAAATGAGTAAAATCTTTTGCATATGAATGAAAAATCACTACTTTATACCTGTGTAGCAAATTTAGCATGACCCAGGGTGCACCACAAAAAGGCCTGCTACTCTACCCCCTCCCCCCCAAAAAAAAGAAAAAAAAAATCTTGGTTATGTATGATGAGCAAATGAGATAAATATTTACAGTTATATATATATATAAGAAAAAAATAATAAAAATATTTGTTATATATGATGAGTAAATGAGATAAAAAAATATCTACACAATTATATAAAATTAACTATAGTGAAACTCAAAATCGAGAGCAAAAAATTCATCCAACTCTAAGTAAAGATGACCAGAGCTACTGATAAAAGACCCACAAAAATCCAGAGACCCTGACTAAGGGTCAGCCATTTCCAAAAATTCTAATCCTCCCCCACAATATTCTTTGAATTGAGTTCTTTTTCCCCGAAATAAGAGAAGAACAAGAAGCAAAGATGCAGATGTTCTCTTTCCGTCATAGCTTCCTACCATGTAACATGATCAGCGCAGTGTGCCACCTGATGTCGAATAAAATTAGGTGTACCAATTATCCGTATGCTTTCTCTTTAAAAAATATAGAATAAATAGTTTAAGATGCAGCAAACAAAATAACGTCATTTTTTTTTGTACCAGAAAAAAAAAATTAGACAAAATTCCTTGAAAAATTAAGCTTTTAAATACCGTGCCATAGCTGAAAATTATGGATCTGCTTGATTCTGCTGCCTTCTATTATTAAAAAAGAAAGTTAAAGGTGCATCTTAAACCTATTATTTTCCATTTATAGTTAAATTTAATGGTTTGAGAAGCGAGTGAAGTTAGGTGTGCCATGTAGTGGACCACTGCGCCATAAAGGGTTAAAGTCGAGAGTCTAGTTCCAAAGAAATATAATGTGCTAAGAGAGTTATTGCATGTTATGTTTATGGATCCCCCTAATACCGACCATAATCTTGACTAATCTCATTTAAATACACAAATTAAAATTTAGATAAGCTAAATAATTTTCTAATAAAATTATTGGAAAGCTGTTATATGATCCAATTAACTGAGCACTAGCCCAAATGTAATTCTAATTTCCATACTGCTTACTGAGTGTGCATTTGAAATATGCAAATATAACTATTTTATAAGAATTTTTGAATTTGTTCAACTTGATTGCAACATTGGCTCAAGAAGAACCCAATTGTGATTTTGATGAAATACGATGGAATAACTTGATGAGAAAATTAATCTCAAAAAGGGTAAAGGGCTTCAAAATGTCCCTTTCTCAGTGTTTTAGTTGTTGCTTGCTTTGAGAAAGCAGTACCATTGATTGGCTTAAAATAAAGGAATAGAAGAGTAGAATTTTTTGTTTAAAATGCAAGTGTGTCAGGAAATCATTCTAGAGATTGAAACTTTTTTTTAAAAAAAATTGACATTGAAGATTAAAATAGGAAAATTTAAAAATTGTTGTCATTTGTATCTTAAGTATTATCTCGGCAAATGCTGCTTTGTATGTTACATTCTTTAATATTTTCAATTCCTTCAAGCATAATTTCAAAGCTTGACAATTATTTAACCACATGACATAACAAATAACAATTTAAATGGCTTCAGTTCAGCAATTTCTGACAGATGTATTATTTGAAAAATGTTTATTATGTACAGAATATTGTTCTAATATCTTTCGCATAGTTTCTTTCTCCTACCTTATTAGCTGCAACAGTTATAAGTATTAACAAACACAGGGGTTCCAAGAATATTTGCAAATTACTATTATTTAAACAGTTAATGACATACCTACATAAAAGTTTGAAAATTTGGAATAATTAATATGGTAATTACCAACAGAATTAATGCATTTATTAATTTGAGTTGTGAATTCACTGAAGTCTTTTCTTAATAGAATTCTAGTGAAAAAAAATTCCCTATGCACTCGCCGGTTCTTAACCCTGATGGATTTTTTTATGGGAATACCTAAAACATATGTAAAAATTGAAGAGAGTTGAAAGCAGCCATTTAAAGAAAATGTGAAAAACTACTATCAGGTTGTTGCAAAAATAATTACGGTATTCACAAACATGTAATTTATCTGTCTTCTTGAATGATTTTTGTCAGTCATATGATTTATTTTGTTGAATGTTAGTTATCTGCTACTTTAAAATTATTTTTGATGCAGGTAGAGCATAATTTTATTTGGAACTATTTGTATGGTGTTGATTTTATAACATGAAGTGCAAAAAAGAGGATTTTCATCATATTTTACTTTTTCATGAAGGCAAGAAAACTGTTGATGCTCATAAACAGACATGTGAAGTTTATTGTTTTAATGCTTAATATCAGTCTCTTGTTTGCACTGGAGTGCCTAATTTAGTGGCCGTGACCCAAGGGGGAGGGCAGTTGCCCCACACTTTTCGAGGAAAAAACTGAATTTTTATTTCATTTTAGCTGCCTAAAACTAGGAATTACTAACAAACAATAGTTTTCGGAAAGCTAGCTAATTTTGTAAATAAATTTTTAAATTTTGTTTTCAACCCTCTATAGTCCAATCGAATTATACTTTATCATGGAACAAAATACATAACATCAATTGTATTGCTTTAAGTTGCTGGGTCGGCCACAGAACGTGGTACTATATTTTATACCCTGAAATCGGACGGGATAAGGGGAGGAGGGAGAGGGAAATTCGAACGATCGATTTTTTAAATAAAAGGCTGTTATTTTAAGAAGAAAAATTTAAATTAAAAAGTTATAGGTAGTAAAAAGATCTATAAAATGAGTTGTCAAACGTTAAGATAGCTTAATTAGGGCAGGAGTAAAGTAAAAGAAACGGAAATTTTGCAAAAATATTTTTAATTTTTTTACAATTAGAGCGAATTTTTTCAAATTTCACGTAAGAACGCATTATATAGTAGGGTATTTATGGTTAAAATTTCAGAACGTTATTAGCGTTATTTTTTGAAAAATTCAACTTTTTCGAAAAAGAACGTCGTCGGAAAATGCCTGTAAGTACTTTTTTATTTGTCCGAATTCGTGGAACGAAAAAAAAAATCCTACTCTAAAATTGTTTTTCTTTAATTTCAGACCGCTTTATAATGGTCAATATTCAGTAAAACGTTCAGAAAACTTAGTTTGAAGTTAACATTTTGTCTTAATGTACCATACCTAAACGAATTGTCCCAATTCTTCCGTTTTGGGAAAATGCATTCAGGCAAAATAAAATTATAAATTCGAACTAGTTTTCTTCACTTTTTCTGAAAATCGACCATTATAAAGCGGTTTGAAATTGTAGAATAGCATTTTTAGAATACGACTTTTTTTTTTTTCCCGCTCCGCGAATTCGGACAGATAAAAGAAAGTATTTACAAGCATTTTCCGACGACGTTCTTTTTTTTGGAAAAAATTGAATTTTTCAAAAAAAAAGGCAGTTATCGTTCTGAAATTTTAACCATATATACCCTACTGTATAATGCGTGCTTACGTGAAATTTCAAAAATTTCACTCTAATTGTAAAAAAAATTAAAAATTCTTTTCCAAAATTTACTTTAAAAAAATTTACTCCTGCCCTAATTAAGCTAGTATCTTAACGTTCGGCGACTCATTCTATAGATCTTTTTACTACCTATGACTTTCTAATTTAAACTTTTCTTCTCAGATTAATAGCCTTTTATTTAAACGCAAAAAACCGATCGTTCGAATTTCCCTCCCTCTTTATCCTGTCAGATCTCGGGGTACAAAATATAGTGCCAAGTTTTGTGTGGCCGACCCAACAACTTAAAGCAATAAAATTGCTGTTATGTATTTTTTCCATATTTTAATACTTTTCATGACAATTCGACTGGACTAATTGAGCCAGTTCTCGGCGGCTGTTTCCACATCATTGGAAGAAAAGAACCTTGTCCCAGATAAGTGTTCCTTCAATTTCGGGAAAGGAAATAGTCACTGGGCCATCGTGAAGCCATCCGATGCAAACGCCCTGGTGTGTTGAATGATGGTGTCATCCTCCTGCATGGGCATACCCATACTGCTCGCAAAAATCAAGAATTGCTGGAAAAGCTCAAGTGGGAAGCCACCCCCCATATAGCCCAGATTTGGCGCCCAATCTGGGTTCCAAACACTTATCTGGAACAAGGTTATCTTCAAACAGTGATGTGAAAACAGCTGTCGAGAACTGGCTGAATGGGCAGGGTCTCGATTTCTACCAAGCCTGATTGAACAAGTTAGTCCTGCGTTCAGATAAATGCCTAAATAGATTTGGTGATTATGTGGAAAAGTGATTGGCAAATATGCCTCCTAATTCCTTTTTGTATTTTCTGCCTATTGATTAATAAGTACATAATTTTTAAAATTAGTAAGTCCTTTTTTATTACCCTTCCAACCTTTTTGGGTCCATTCTCGTACCTTCCTGTTACAACTATCAAACAGAACATGGGAAAAGGAAAGGGTTTACCTGTTCTACTAAATTGTTATTATTTAATTTTCTCCTTTGCTTAACTTGTTGACAGACGCCGTTTCTTGACATTTTGGTTGTCCTTATTATTAAATTCCTGCTTTGAGATCCCAGAGATATTTTTAGTTTGAAGTGAAGTTAGTTGAGGGCGGACTATCGATCCTCGATACTATTTGCTTATCGTTTTTTTCTTATTAATTTATAGTCAGTTACTTTTCATATTGATATCCTCTATTCCTCTTGAAAATAGAAGGCTGAATCAATATCATTGAAACTGAAGTATCCAAATTTAATTCATAAAAATAGAGCATACTGCAGTATTACTTTTAGTTTTGTTTGATATTGAAGTGAAGACTAGAATTTTCATCTAGCCAGGGACTTTCAAGTAGTGCCATTTTGTAATAGAATACTGCCTTACAACTAGCGATGTCTTAATTTGTGAAAAGTTTGTTCAACTTACAAATTGCGTGGTAGCAAAAAAACTTGGTTTCAAGAAAAAAAATTCTGATTGGATAAAACAAATATGCATTTTCCACGTGCCTTTTAAAGAAGTTGGGACTTTTTTCATATTTTAAATTAGTCTATTAAGGAATACGAATTTTGTTATTTCAAATACTTCACTATTTTTTGTATTAGTAGTTAAATTGAAACTTACCCGTTATGAAAATTGTCAGCATTCATATTAAGTTTTATTCTTCCATACTGAAAACATGTTGCCGAGCGTTGCCACAAATTTTTTTTCCTGCTCTCTTATTTTGTGATCTTTTCTTTTAATTTATGCTTCTTTAAAAAAATAAATTCTTTACTCGAAAAAATATTTAAAAGTGAAATTCGGTTAGTTTTTTTTATATTTTTCAAGCTTTTTATATTTTTTTAGATTATACAAATTATTTTCCTCTTTAATGCACAATTTCGTTTTAATTAGTTTTAGATAAATATTTTATATTGAGTCATCATATTACTGCATTATTTATTTATTTATTGTGCAGAGTTACTTTTGATACAAGCACAAGCTTGGCATCGTTACTAGTGCTACAACAAGATAAACAGATTTATCATCGAAAATATGAAGGAAAAAAAAACTTTTAAAGAAACAGCAGAAGCAAGAGGAAAAACATTTAAACAAATAAAATGAGGAGGAATAAAGCGAACTAGAAGCTGTTGCAAGACGGAAAGAATTTTTCAAGTGCTCTCGGCTTGATCTTGGCATTCGTGTCCAAATTTAACAGGCTTTGGAGGGATGCATCGGAGTAAACGGGGTTCAAATCTTGAATTTCTTTTAAGAGCTGAAGTCGTGGATCACGATATCTTGGACAGTGAAAAAGTATGTGTGATATAGTTTCTTCAGCATGGACACAAAATTCACAGTTAGGAGAAGAGACGATATTGAATCTATGAAGTGTAGCGGTTACAATCAGCTGCCTTCTCCTTTCTATGGTACGTGGCGCCACTAGAGCCATCTTTTTCCCATGGTGCCTCTCTGTCATTCTTGTCTGTGTGCTTGTATTGTGATGTTGTTCTCTGTCGTGTCTTGTAACTTGAATGTTCTGTGCTGTGGAACGTAGCCTAATAAAAATGGTTCCTAAAATTGACTGGGTTCTTCAGCAGCACTACACGCAAACTTGAGTCTCGTCCCTCTATAGACGGAGCTTATTAGTAGGAAGCATATTAGTTTGAAATTTGCTTAAAAGAACATCACCTTTCCTTGTTTTTTTGTTCATGAGTTTATGTTTTTTCTTTACTGTATCCAGATGTTTAAAGTCTTGGAAAATATTTGCATGTTTTCCAGCTGTTTTCTTTTTTGTCATTATACTTCTTTCTGATAGCGACAATGGAATCTTCTGCAGCAACAATTTGCCACTTTTCTGTGTTCTTATTTACTGAGTTTGCAAGTCGATCTGCTGCTTCGTTCGGTGCAATTCCCTGCATTTTTTCCCCCTCCAGCTTTTGGACTAGCGAATCCAACTGCTGCCACATTTAAGATTCTGAATGTATATTAAGGAATTACAGTAGGACCCCGGTAATCCGGACGAATTCAGGCACATGGACGTCCGGATTAGCGGGATTTCCGGATTAGCGAGGTTTTTAAAAAATAACGTAAAACACTTTTTTCAAAAATTGTATATATAGGTACTATGGTATATTTGTATGAACTAACCTTGTATGGATAAACTGAATGAACATGATACAGTATGAACATGATATGTACATACATAATTACTACAAATGCAAGTGAATTAACATAATCATTGTCCAAAAAAGTCAGAGATTTTTCTTTGCGAAGCCGTTCCAATTTTTAATTCAAATGCGCGGTCTCTTAAACGTCTGAGAAGCATAATTTCCGTGTGCTTCAAAATTTTGCTCTTCAGCCCACTGTAATGAAGTGTTGAGTGCCGCCCTAGCCTCAGAATGAGAAATTTTGATGGAGTTTATAGAATCAATAAAATTGGGAAGCAAATTTTTCCACGACTTGTTGATCAGCAATGTAGACATAGATGCCCAGTTAGCAAGACTGAACACGACATCTTTTAAATTTACTTTTGTCTGTGTTTTTTTCCAAGTTTTCATTGTGCAGAGGATCATTGAGAATTGTCGTAAGAAGCAACTTGCGATATCCCAGCTTGATATTTTGAATAACATTTTGATCCATGGGTTGGATCAGCGCAGGATTCGGGTTTGCATCATTCTCCATGGACCGTCCGGATTACCGAGGGTTCCGGATTAGCGCGTGTCCGGATTACCGGGGTTCTACTGTATATTACTAAACGAATTTAGTTATTAAAATGTTTTAACAGATTTAAGAAAATGAATTTGAACTTTTCAGGGAGTGTTAGAAAATTCTAATTTTATACGGTGACTGACTTGCTTCACTTAGACATTCGTTTGAGTTGCAATCACTGAAAAATATAAATAAATTTGCGATTCATTTTCTTCCATTACTTTTTAACATTTGTTTCAAATTTCAAAACGACCTAGTAACAAACAGTGAAGATTCCGTTTTACCGTGGATTAGAACAAGCTCGTTATTTATTCCAAAAGCATACCCTCCTCTCCATCGGAAGACGAAGGGATTTACCTCCGTCACCAGACGTGACTGGGGAGATTTTTGCATTATTTTTTAAGTCTCCCTATTAAATTCCGGCATCGGAATTGAAAAGAAACTGACGCATATGTGACTTCTCTCACGGCCGAGTCTCCTTTCTTCCTAAGTGAGTTTCGGTTTGAGCGGCAGAACTAAAGACGCTGCGTCTGCAGGTTTAGTTTCTTGGATTGGGAAGGAAGGCATCGAGTCACGTTTGAACAATTTTTCCTACTCCGGCCATCTGCTGAGTCCATCTGAATATTTTGGCTGCGATATCGGAAAAGTTTCTATTCTCGTCATCTTTCATAGAAATGGTGATGCAGAGAGATAGTTATGCGTGAAAATGATATCCTGTATTTGCTGTACTCGTCATATATTTTTAATGCCGTGTTCCATTTATTAATGCTTGAAGCAGAGCAGGGCATTGAGTTCGCTTTCTGCAATGACGTTTGCATTGCGAGATATGCGATGGTCTATGGTAAGTTAGAGCTGCCAAAGAATATATGATTTATCACATTTCGTGTATAGTAATAGTCTATGACATCTCTATTCTATTGATTTATTACTTCTTCGTATCTCTTGACTTTTATCTCTTCTGTTTATTTATTATTCTTGAATAGTTGACTAAAATTCATTAAAAAAAAGTTAAATAATGGGTTCTGACGTTAAATGTCATATGTAGGGAATGTATTGGGGATGTGTATGCACCGGCGGTATTAAAATATCAGGCATACCTACGAAACAAACATAATTGTTTGTGCATTAAAAGCCTAATCTAAAATTTCTTTGTATTCATGAGAATGTCGAACAATTTTTTAAAGAAAAATCTGTGCCGACGAGTCTTTTTCCTCTACCCCTTAATTTGCAGTCAGAGTCGAATTTGCAATAATAATAAATCTCTGTGTTTAAATATTCAACAGAGGTGGTTTCGTTGATTTTCATTCACGAACAACTTTTAATTTATTCGAAAATATTCAAAGGTTGAAATTATTTATAAAGAAATAAATAATAGTGATTCCAATATTTGTAATGTATTATCCTTGGATTTGGTATCATATCTTCTTACCACTTTATATCTGTTTAAAAAATATATATTCCACCATGAGCCAGTGTTGTTCACTGAAAACCATTGGGATGATGAGCGAAGTCCTCTAGTATTATTAAAATGATTAAGCATATCGGAAACGTTTAGGCATGCAAGTAATTGTTCTATAAATAAGTATTCTAATAATATATAAAATGATTTCTTCATTGGTTGTAATATTTCTTCTCTGGAAACAATCTTAACGTACATTGCAATTTATAGTATTTCCAGTTGAAGATTTTAAAGCAAAGACACGGAGATCCGTCAAGATCGAATGATGTATTTATATAAGAAAACTTTTACATCTAACATTTTCATTTTGAATTAAACATTTGGTATATATCTTCACTCAGAGTGTAAAAGGTCTTATATCAAATATTCCATTTGTTTAAAATCCACTTGTCGGTACCTCTTCATATCGCCAGCAGATGCCAAGTCGCCAAAGTCAAGGAAACAAGATGGTTGCTAAGATAAACAATGTCTTAATAAGATGGCTGCTAAGGTAAACAATGCAATGAAGATATTGTTTACTTTAGTAACCATCTTTCTTTTTTGGTATTGGCATCCTTTGTCGATATGAAGGGGTACCGACCAGTGGATATAAGCAAATGGAATTTTTGATATACGACCTTTTGTACTTAGAGCGACGATGTGGTTGGTCTAAAGGCATACGTATGTGGCTTCCCTGCATTACGTAATTTATTTTAACTCTATCCATACGGGAAGGTCCGAAGCGTCCCTTCAAGCAAAAGAAGGCAACCGTCCGAAAATCACTGTTAAATTTCCACCCCATTTTGGTAAGTGTGATTAATTTCATACCCACGGTGCCTTCTTTCTTAGAGTGGCTCGCCAGATGGGTTTGGGGGTCTTAGAATTTTGACAGTGGATTGTGGTTTTTGAGGGGGAAGTGAATTTCCTTTATCTTTGAAAGAGGAACTTGGGCGTTCCCGCATTTTGAGATTCCTCTATTCCAATGGTCTTAGGAATATACGGTTAATTCTGATATTACAAAATACATTTAAAATACTAATTATTTTTATTGGCTGTTTACATCTTCCTTGACATACTAAACTTTCGAAAACAATTTATAACAATGAAGCAATTTTAAAAAATAACTGCAATATTGAATGGTATTCTCCTTCCTCGCAGCCCGAGTTTTAAACGAGTTCATCCTCCACTTCGAGCCCGTCTTCTTCGATCAGCATTCCTTGAAAGATCAGCATCGTCGTTTTATCCGCTCACCTATGGACCGGTACTTCACCCTTCAGTTCGCGGCATTCAAAAGGTTCGTATGCACTTCCTTCACCCATCAGTTCGCGGCATTCAAAAGGTTCGTATGCACTTCCCGAGCCAGGGAGTGAATCATTCCTGCTTCTTCGATACGGAAGGGAGATGATTTTTGAAATGTGTTTGCACGTCCGCCGTTCAACTTGGCTTTGATTCTGCTTTCAAAGACTTATTTGTTTTCTTTTTAATTTCAAGCAGGCAAACTTTTTGATAACGAGCCTTCATTCGAATAATTTCTGTTTAAATGATTATTTTATTAACAATACTTTTCTTTCGCAACGAAAGCAGGGCCGGCTCCAGGGGTGTGCAGTCTGTGTCGTGGTACAGGGCGCCGAGTGTGTGAGGGCGCCAATTCCTAATCATAAATTTCAAAATTCGCTCTCGCTATATGTAGTAGGTAAACCATTATGAAATAAATAATAAAGCAGTATTATTGTCGGATTGTCTCCATAACACGGTTAAATTATTTTCTACAGTTAAATCTTAATTATAGTTAATAAGTTTAGTTAATTATTGTAGTTAAATCTTTTGGCATATGTACCAATATACGATATATGCAAAGGGGGGCGAATATTCCGGATCCGGCTCTGAATGAACGAATCCCTTCCATGTAACTTGTATAATCTAGAAAGTGGCACTGTTCTAAAATGTATTGGACAAAACAGATTCATGCATAGACATTTACTATGAGAACAGGGTTTGTTGCAGCATGGTCTAAAATGGCTGTTGCGCCAGTAACCCGCAGATCAACTCCGATTCTTGATGGATTTACAGAAAACTTATAACTTTTATAACTGCGATTTTACAATAGAATAGAATTCCAATTATCGAATTAAACGGAGCTCGGGTCGATTCGGATAATTAGATAAAGTTCAGAATTTCAGTTAAAAAGACGCCAGACATAGAAAACTTCACTGTAATTCGTGAAGTTTAACTTACATGAGCAATAGAAAACTGTAAATACTGTAAGATTTACACATAAAAAAGCATGCTAATTAAATTATATATGAAGATTCATACAGACATATGTATTAAAAATACTTGTGATGAGTACAATATTATGTACCCTATTATAGATGCTGAAAATAATATCCTTCGTTTGGGAAAGGACGCGTCAAGACCATTGATTATGCTTATACTATTATGTTCCCAATTTTGACTTTTTTTTCCACCCAAAATCTAATTCGGATAATCTGTAATTCGTATAATTGGGCTTTTAATAATTAGAATTTTACTGTAAGTATCTCTTAAACTCCCATTACACGGTCTCATTCGCCAGCTTTTAGACGTTGATCCAATGACGGATGTTTCTGTGCTTATTTATTTTATTTTAGATAAATGCAAATTTAATTATAAATGTGGTGCAGTTTTTTCT
The DNA here is from genome assembly GCA_013235015.1 of Araneus ventricosus. Classification (NCBI taxonomy): domain Eukaryota; kingdom Metazoa; phylum Arthropoda; class Arachnida; order Araneae; family Araneidae; genus Araneus; species Araneus ventricosus. Next base: position 188,070 of record BGPR01000788.1, read on the forward strand.
AAATCGGATCTTGCGCCAATAAGCCACAAAATCAAACCTTAACACAGTAATCTAATTTTTGTCCATTTATCGCTTCTATTCTTAATGGATTTAAAGAAAAGGGCCGCTATGTCAGATACCGAATTCCACTGAAAGCCAGTGGCGAATCGACGTCTTCGAGATCATTTAATCAATAGGGAAGATTTCCAAGAGTTCTATTTTTAGTGCCATTCTCTCTTTTCTTCATTTTCAGATCAAATTCTCCTTTCTTTCTAGGGTATTCCGTCTGAAATTGAAACGAGACTCTTGGGTTTTCGCCGAAAATACCAAATTCGAAAATTCTAATTCTACCGTCCATTACGATAAAGCTCGCGTGATCTCTGGATACGTTGAAGGTCAGTGATGTTCGACTCTATTTTTAGTTTTTAGAATGTATATTGATGCATGTTTCTTTTTTGTTCTATTTTCAGGAATTGAGATGGTTCAGCTTTACATTTTCTGCGTGCTAGAAATTGAAAATTTCAGGGGAAAAAAACTGAGGTATTTTATTTAAGGCAGTGTGATTAATTGTTTTGAAGATTCTAGTTGAACCGGTTTGATTGACGGAGTTATGGGATTTTTAGCTGCAAAGGCTATCATCCCTGTATTCACAAAAAGTTCTAATTAATAAATGTCAAAAAGTCTTCAGGTTTTGAAGGAAAATAATCAGGTTTTGTTTATTTTTTAAGATTTTGCTTGTGAGTTCCTTGAATCTATAGGTTGCTGAAATGTTAAGTCCCAGTTTGTTCCAGAGCCGACAATGAAAGGTTGAATACCTAGAGCAATGAAGCAAAATATGATCCAGATTATTGATAACGTTACAAGAATTGCACATTGGGTTTCCCGATAGATTAAATTTATTCAAAAGATCAGGTGTAATTAGTTGAAATGCCGTCTGTTTGATTGATTCGAAAAAAATGGAAAAGAATAGTATTGTGATAGTCTTTTCAAAATAGCACCCCTATTGACATTTTTAGAATATAGTGTGAATTCAGTCGTATAACGTGGCCAGAAAATTGTGACTAGTTCTCATACAGCGCAATAAACAGTCCTGTATTACTTGTAAGATAAATTTAGCATAGCTTTTTTTTCTTCTGTGTATGTGTTTTGACTTATCTGTTGTTTATATATGAACAGTGAAGTTGACTGTGTAAAAAAAAAGCAGGATCTCATTAGCAGTACAGTAGAACCCCACTAATCCGAAATTCCGGTTAATTCGAACCGATTTTATTTTCGAAAATTATATGTAATTGAAAAGATTTAAATATACACACTAAAAGAAAAAAAAAAAGGACTTTTTCAGCATGCATAATTTTGAACACATTGAAGAAACTAATGTAATTCGTCGTAAGATAAGGTCACTTCATACAGGAGCACGTCCATTATTCTAATGAAAAGGGGAGACATATTCTCTTTCGATTGCTTTTGAATAAAAGAATTCAAGAGATAGTAGTACTGAGTATTTATAACTTACATTTTTTTTAGCACTCATCTTTTTCTTTTCTATTTTTTATCGGAATTTCGGGTAGTCCGAACAGGCACCGGTCCCAATTAGTTCGGATTAGCGGGGTTCTACTGTATATGCAATTGCAATTTAGAGACACGTTTGAACTTGTATAAATTCGTCCGATAATGCATATATAACGCGGAACGTATTGTTGCACAAAATCTTACCGTGGGTGTATGGTGTAAACAGTCCAACACGCAGGATAATGGAGAATGAAGGTTTATTTACAAATATGCAGGGAAACACGTAGCACAGGTACAGGTAACTATAGTCCTTGCACAGATTACCAATGTAAATAGACAACAATTCACAGGTAATGACAGTTCAGCACTTTGATATCTAACAACACACAGTCAGCAAATAACTAGTAACGGCAATAACAGCTCAGCTGATTAGCTCACACAGCGGATAGAACTCCGAAGACGTTCGCGCTTCAAGCGAAGTAACCAGTCGATCAAAGACACTACCGTGATCCCAACGCGGTCTTATATACTCTCCCCGATAGGCCGTGACGTCACATAGAATTTTCAGGAAAATCCTGGATCTCGGCCCCTAATAGAAATATCGAGAAAAGGGTTGCATTTTCGGGAATCATCTATTTGTCGCCAAGGTCATGCGTGCCATAAGAGTCGCTGAGGTCACTCCATGCTTCACCTTGTAAAACTCTCTTCCCAACCATAAGACTCGCATTGCTGGGAAGCGACTTTCCATGACTGTAACAGTATGCAGGAATTGGCCTTAGAGTCTGCCCGACGGAGGGCACGACCTGCTGTACAAGGGGAGGGGCGTAATGATGACCCCTCAAATTTTCGCCAAATCTTTATTTATCTACTACTAGAATAGCCGGTTGCGTGGACGGGGTACAAAAATGTGCCCTAACGAGGGGGGGGGGGAACCTCTGAACATATCACGCCCATTTTACAAGTGTCCACTGTACTTATATTTCAACTAAATAAACTGAAGCAAAAATTTGTGGATTCTCTTGTAATGAAAAATCCCCAAATATTTTTAACAAAAATATATGAAGAGAACAAAACTATGAGCCAAGTCGTGTTGCTATTTATTTGAATCATCGTTACTATGTATTTAATGAGTTTTGGGATTTGATTAAAATAATTTTTCAGTTTTTAAGCAATTGAAATCGAACTTTTATGTAGTGTTTTTTTTTCCCGGTGGCATATAAAGTATCTCTTTTTGACACAGTCTGAAAAAGAATGGGAAAATATATTGATAATACATAAAGAAGGAAGGAAAAGTATAGAGGAGTTGTTATTTTGCCATATATTTTAAACCATTATTGTTTTTATCTTTTTCCTTACAGGCAATATAGCTGATATGCCAGTACAAGTTTTTTTTTTCTCTAGTTCAGATCCTGTACCACTAAGCCAGCATGGATTTCTTTTCTTCCGAGGATCTGATTTGTCTGTACTCTAATCACCCTTTAGGTAGCTTTATTCCGTAGTATTTCTCAGTATGCGATGGTTAGATTAATAGATAACGTGACGAGACAAAAATCGGTAAACCCACATTACACCACAACAATTTTCTTCAATTGACTTGAAAGGGTATTAAACTACAGAGTGTTTCATTTTTCCCATTAAAAGGGACAACTTTTTTTATTATTTTTGTGGCAGATAGATAAAGTTTGATACCCAAACAATAACCGATCTTTTTCCAAGTGTTGAGTAGAATTTGTGGTGTTATTAAATCATTCAAAATGAAACAGTCATTTAAACCCTTTTAGTGCCGACCGAAATTATCCGTACCTATGCGAAGAATGCGAGACGAATTTGGTAAGGTTTGGGAAAAAAAAACTTTAAAAAAAGAACTATGTTTGAAAGCAGCATATTACGAAATAAAGGGAGAATAAATTAATGCCAATTGTATTTCAATATTTTTTGAAAAACAGAAAAATCAATTCTCTTTTACAAACAGCATTTGCACATAAGAAAAATTTTTTTTTTTTTGTCATAGCTAACAGCTATCTAAATCCTGTGATTACGGTCTCGAGAAAATGCCCCGTGCTGAATATCTATCTTATCGCTCTAGCGTATACGCAGTCTCGGCACCAACCAGCATGGAATATATATAGCAAAATGTTAAATCCATAAACATTTTTTTTCAATTCTTTGCGAAGAAATTAAACGATTCATAACGTTCTATAAATTTATTTTGAGATAGTTTTTTCGCAATGCGAATAGTAAGGCGCCGTCGCATACGCAACGATATATAGTCGTTAGCATTTTTCGCAATTGTTGCAAATGGCGATATAGCGTCGTTGGGCACTAAAAGGGGTACTTTTCCGTTAGCAGGGCGCAAATGTCGCCAATTGTGAACCAAACGCGAGCCAAGTCGCCAAGCGAAGCGATTTTCCGTTAGCCGGGCGCAAATGTCGCCAATTGTGAAACAAACGCGAGCCAAGTCGCCAAGAGAATGGTTGTAAGAAATTTGGCGGAATTCTACATTATTTGGCGATTTTTCGCTTGCTCCCGGCTAACGGAAAAGTACCCTAAAAGGGTTAATGAAGAGCCAACAAAGAAAGTCCAACTGTGGTATGTCCGGAGATCAGGGAGTCCAAGCAGTGACGTCCACATTCTGACTTTCATTCAACTTGTGAATGCTGCTGCGAAAAGCGATCCAAAGTAGCCGTCGAATATATATATAAACTGGTATAAGACTCCTATTGGTATGTGGGAGATATCGTATATGTGATTCTGTTGAAGTAAACCATTACTTTTGGATGCCTTTAGCCCGAACACCCCGTTTCTCCGTTAGAATTTCCATTCTAAAAAGATATTTTCAGATTTCAACCTCCCCCCTTAATATAGCAGTTAAAATTTCTATTCAGCATTTCCTAACATATGAGCAGTGGTGTAGTCGTAAAAAAAGCAGTCCCGGAACGCTCTACGCTGGATGACAAAAAGCGCGCAGTTTTAAGGATGTTTTCATAATTTTTTCTTATTTATTTCTCTTTTTAAAAAAAGCAGTGCCGGAATGGCGTTCCGGCTCCACTACACCCCCCTGCATATGAGTTTCGTGAGTTTTGAGTTTTTAAAGTCGTTTTGGAGATAATACTAGTTATTGTTTAAGTACAGCTATTTTGCCTAAATAAATAAGGGCATAAGAAAAAGAACCAGATAAAACTCTATATCGGGCAAATTTTCTGTATTGGAGATGCTCTTCGCGGAACATTTTCATCGAGTGTTGGATACAGAACACTTCATATCAGTCTTTATTTACTGCGCGTGCTTCTTTCTCTTTCGCCGTTCTGAGAACGTCGATATATCTTTATCTCTCCCTTCCACCACAGGGATGTACCTATCGCTCAGTTTTCTTTTTTAAACAAATATAGATAGAAAAAAGCAAAATGGTGGGGGGAAATATAGGGGCAGAGAAACGCTGGAGAAAAACGATCACTGTCACTGGATCGCGAATTTGTTTCTGCGCCAAGAAGTTGGCTTAATCCTGTCTCTCATCTCTTCTCCGTGTTTTTTGTCCCCTTTTTTATGACTTATGGAGTGAAGACTGGGAAACCATTTTTCACCAGCTCTCGCTATCTCATCGAAGAGTCGTACGAGTCCGGCTTTATTTTGATTTACTGAGACGAGCAGACGATTGAAAAATGCTTGCGGAAATCTCCAATGACAGCAGACGATTTTTTAGTAGCACTTCGCCGACCGCTGTGGGGTATTTGAGCGTGAGCTTATGGCAGTTCAGCAGAATTGGGTGGCAACAGAGAAAAATTAAGACAACATTAATTGATTTTTTTAATCCTTTTTTTGTTGCAGGTAGGTGAAGCAATTTTATTTTTCTTTTCTTGATATGCAGCAAACTCACGATTATTCGTTCGTGATTTATCTCGGCATTTTTCCTCGGAATCCTTTCTTATTTATTTACTTTTTTACTTTGGTGAGTGTTTGCGAAAGATTAAAATGAAAAGATATTTTGAATACTTAGCGGACTTAGCTTAAGGCGGACAAGTATTAAAGCGCGTGTTTATACACAGTAACAATCAAAATACATTTGATGAGCTAGGTTTTCATTTGTGAAACCATTGTGTTATATACTGTTGTGGTAGTTTAACCACTTAACTAGTTATCCCGAGTTTATTCGTGCATCGAATTATGGCATTTTTACACTTAAAAGTATGAAATTACGTCATTCACTTAAAAAAGGAAGAGTAACTCATTAATATCTGAAGCGTTCTATGGACTATTAATTGAATTAATGCGACAACTCATTCCCAAAACAGAAAATGTAATCTAATTAGACAGTAGAGAAAATGGATTAGTTAAGTGGTTATTGCAAATTGTACATTTAAGCTTATGGCGAATACTCAGTTATATAGGGTGGTAATAAAATAAGGGGTGGTGCTTAGAGCTCGATTGTGAAAAATCTGTTCAGCCAAATATAACCAAATTCGGTCTACAAACTATTCCGGTCATGGGATTTTATTTATGCAAAAATAAGAAAAGAAAAAACCTATTTTCGATACCAATTACAGTATCATGCTGTACACGCAGTTGGCTAAGTCACTTAGCCGAAAGAAATTCGAAAATCACAATTTCCACTACAAATTTTATTTTGGCCTCGCATCACAAAGTACTTTTAAAAAAGCCATACGTCATCTATGTGCAATGACAAAGACAATTCCAACTTTGGAATTTGGAAAGGACAAAAAAAAAGTCAGTGTAAAAAAAAAAGCGAAAGGATTAGAAACAATGATGAATTACATTGATTGCATCTAATGGCGAGATACATGAGCAATGATGATAATGATTGAAAACAGAATTGCACAATACAGTAATTATCTTCGGTGGTTTGTATACATTCGGTATTCTTTTAGTTCGTATACATTCGTTATGTTAGGTAGCTTTTATTGTAAAGCGAGTAGTCTTACTACCATGTAATGTATGTTTTTTTATAAATTTCATGACATTATTGTGAGAAATCCATAAATATTTCTAATTATTTATGTTTTTCCTTTGTTGGTGCCATTTTGTTTAGTGATTAGCAAGATTAATCGGGAGTTTGCTGTATTTGCGTTGTTTTCTGGAGTAGAACGAATAATTCTCTAAGATGACTTCTATTTTGGTATCCAAAAGAGATTTAAAAATTTTTGTAATATTTTATTTCAGTAGTTTTGAAAAATGGACAATTCATTCAAGAGTTGAACTTTAGCATATTTGTAGTTGTACTAAGGTATTTTGAATCTTCTGCATTATTTTAGTCCCTGAAAGAAATAATCGAATATTCGATTGTCTTTGAATGTAAATGCATTCCTTGAAAAAACATTAGGCAAATCAAAATTTACCTTTTCTCTTTAAAACTAAAACGCATTTTGAGAATTTTTTGACAAAATTGTTGTATGGATTCGGGTTGCTTTTTCTCGAATCATTAATATATGTCTTTAAGATCTTTTCATTTAACGTTAATTTTAAATTTACATGTTTGTTTGTTTTTTATTTTCAAAGGAACTTGAGTGTTATACTTTATTTGCCGTTTTGTTTTTCAGACATATTGTGCGGTTATTTCATTCCTTTTGTTAATATGCATGCATTCTGTATTTTATTTTGTACATTTTTTTTAATAATAAAGATATTTTATTTTATTTTTGTGTTTATTTACATTATCCTAATTTTGCTTGTTTTGAACACACACACAAATGAAGATAACTTTACTTTAACCTTCACATAGTTTTCGCAAACATATTTTTCACATCACGTTGACATAAATACACGGTCGTAAATGCATCACGAACAAGAATACAGACGAAGAACTGTTCCCAGAACACATTAATCGAATTCTGGAAGAACACTAAAAAGTAAGATTTTAGGCATATTATTAACAATTTAAATCATGAACTATGTTCACCTGAATTGTTGAAACTGATCTTATTTCTCTCATCTTAGTCACACCAGTAAAGAAAATATTTTCCAAACTGTCAGACAATTACTGTATTTATTAAGAGCTAATTTTTTTAAAAAAAATTCACTCGCCCTTTCACATACAGGGAACAAATAAATCTTTGTATCCTCTTACAGAATTATTGAGTTTTGAATTTTATGTCATAAGAGCCGGTATTTTTAATTTATTGCTCCAAGCACGTCTTGAGTTGGAAAACTAATTTATTTGTTCATTTTAATTTAGTGGACGAGAAATACTATTGAAGTCCTAAATTTCTATTTATATTATACTTGCTTTCATGAATCTATACAAGAATGCATATAAAATATAATTAAATGAAATATGTACGTCAAGGAATTGAGAATTTTAGTACAAACTTTGATACAGATTTACAAGTTTGGAGTATAGAGACAACACTAAAAATTTCAGCCATGTGGCTCATTGCGAATTTTATTTATCCTGTTCCTATACACATGGACAGACATAATCCGAAAATGTTTTTATAGACTCGGGTCAGAATAAAAAACCGAAATTCATCAGAATCTCAAAGTTGCATTTTTCGCCGATCATAATACTTTCTCTATTTGTATTCGTACACAAAGTAATAAATTTAACAAAAACAGTTTTTAAAGATACGCATTTACTAGCGTTCTAAAAAGTAGAATTTTTTCAATTTTCTAGTCTTTAATGATAAATATTATGGAATCTTATAATCAATTTTTTTATCATATTCGTTACCAAGTAGCGTTACACGTATGGAACCAAAATTGAATTAAATTGATCCCTTACATTTCTGAAAATTTAATACTGTATAGCCATTGAATATACACAATTGTACTAAATTTCAGGACTAATACATTAGGTCAGTGAAAAATCGATTACGAAACCCGTATTTACAAACATTAAACATGTCAAGTTATACAAAAGTGGGTAAAAAATAATGCATTCAATGAATACTCTAGGCCAGCAAAAGCAACTTTGATATTCTTTTCAACGCCAACGTACTGATTCTGCGAACTGTTACAAAGTGAAAAAATTGTGTTTTCAATCTTCAGTGAAAAGCTATTATTTTATTGGTACAGCAAACGTATACCGATAAAATAACTGAAAAAAATTATCACACCAGCGATGATTTTGTTTAACGGAGCACCCGAACTCAGTGGTTCACAATCTCCGGCACATGATATTTGTCACCAATACCCCTTGCTAAAAAGGATGAGTTTAACTTGATTGGGTTACTGGTACCTGAAATGAATTATTATTAGTGCTGTAGGGGAAAAATGATATGATTAGTTACGTCCGATTAAATGTCTCGTTTATTCGCTTTCATTCACTTCAAGCATTCAACCTTTCACTCACACATGCACACAATAAAAAGAAAACAAAATTTAAGGAATGAATTATGAAATGGAGTTTTTCGTTACCTGATAGATGACACTGGTGTAAGCGTCCTTCGATTTTCGTCATGTCTGCACCTGGCTTATGGCTCAGGTCTTGTTGGAGGCAGTCTTCCGCAAAAGCCCTGAAAAGGGCTATCAGAATTAGAATGTTAGATACTGAATGGAAATTTAATGGACCTGAAGTGAATGCGGATTAATCCTTTGCACTCTTATGTCGAGTCAGACTCAACATTCCGAATGATGCATCTTTTACATCAAGGATGGGGAACTTTTTTGCACTGAAAGAGCTCATTAAATTTCGGCATTTGCAAAAGGCCACACGAGCAGAATTTTAAGGGTTGTTCTGTAATGTTATTATATTACAGACAATTACATATTTCAATGCGGGTTGTAAATAACTAGGAAGGCCGGCAGTGGTGTAGTCGCAAAATAAGCAGTGCCGGAACGCTCTAACCTGGGTGACAAAAATCGCGCCGTTTCAACCACGTTTAGACAATTTTTTCGCATTTCTCGTTAAAAAAAAAAAACCAGCTGGAATGTTCTCCTCTGAACTTTCTCGTATACTTCCCCAAAAAGTGCCGTTTCTCCTTCCCCCGCGTGGCTAAAAAAATTCGAACCTACTGTTATCCAGAATCCAATGACTATAAGAAGGTTTTTCATTATAGTGATTGAAAAATATCTAGGTAAAGAATCCAATTCAAAGAGATGCGTACCGATTAAAACGCATCTATCGCACACTGCTAGGTTTCACTCTTGCCGTCACAAGGACATACTGACGGAATTCACTCCTTTCGCGTTCACAGAAGATTGCTTCTAGTACGCATGCGTGTGGAGAATACGGATTGGTTTCGATAGTAAATTATACAGACCGACAGACAGTCAATCCTTTGACGGATTTCGCCCAAAATTTTATACGGACCTACATTCATGACGATAAAACTGTGTGCCTCAAGTTTTTGAGTTATAGTGTTCACAGGACTTCGGACACACAGACAGACAGACTTCCCGTGGACGGATTTTGTCCAAAATTTGATAGAAGCTTACAAATTATGTTTAAAGACCGCATACCAAATTTCATCCCCGTAGCTCTAATAGTTTTCGAGTTATCGTGTTCACAGACAGACATAATTCCAAAATTGTGTTTTTCGGACTCATGGAGGTCTAAAACGTGGAGATTCGTTAAAATCTCGAGATCGAATTTTTTAACGATTGCAATACTTTCTCTTTGTATACTTCGTATACGAGAAAGTAAAAAAGCAGTGCCGGTTAGACTTCTTTTTTCCTGAAGACCGCATAAGAAACAAGAAAGGCCGCATATTCCCCATCCCTGTTTTACATATTCTTGTTGGATAGCGCTTATTATAAAAATCGTATAATAGCAGAAACACACAGATTAATTTTTAGGTATTGCGACAAATTAATAAAACTATTTTTCAGCTTTCTAAAGCGCTAAATCAATCTTTACACTCGCACGTGTATAATTATGCATTTTATTATCTTTCGGAGTGCAAAGGGTTAACAATGTTAATACTACAGGGGGAAAAATAGGAGATTTCTCCCCTCGAATTTCTTATATATTTTTGCAATAGGGTACGTTTTTTGTTTAACTTCATCGTTTAGAGAAGAGAGTCGAGTATTCATCTCCGAATAGTGCCTCTTTTGGTTGACGAATTTAGTCCAAAATTTTATATAGATCTAAAATTTTGGTGTTAAGAATGCATACCAAATTCCTTTCATATAACTCATTGTCGTTTCAGATATACACGGATAGGCAAACTGACAGGCAGTCTATTTGATGGATTTTGACCCCAATTTGATGCAGATCTATGAATGTGGAGTAAAAAATTAAGTACTAAACTTCAGCCGTAGAGTTCGCACTCACAGACAAATACATATCGTCAAAAAATTCGAACTCGAGATTTTGACGAATCTCCACGTTTTAGACATCCCGAGTCCGAAAAACACAATTTTGGAATTATGTCTCTGTGAACACGATAACTGGAAAACTATAGGAGATACAGGGATGAAATTTGGTATGTGATCTTTGCACATAATTTGTAGGTTTCTGTCAAATTTTGGACAAAATCCGTCAACGGAAAGTCTGCCCGTTCTGTCTGCGTTTTTGTGAACACTATAACTCAAAAATTTGAATAGGTAAATGGATAAAATTTGGTACACAGTTTTATCATCAGAAATGTAGGTCCGCATCAAATTTTGGGCAAAATCTTTCAAAAGGTTGACTGTCTGTCGGTCTGTATAATCGCATACTTCTGAAGACGATATCTTCTGAACGAAATGGCTTAGATAAATGAAATTTCATATGTAGTTTTGAAACCCTAATTGTAAATTTGTCTCCAATTTTCGTTTAAATCGTTTAGAAAAAAAGGCTTTGAAATTGCATATTCTGTTTTTTCTCCATTCTACGACCCCAAAAAAAGGCTCGAACACTGGACCGTTTTCCCTACCTTAGGGAATACCGCACGTTTTCTGGCGCGCAGAGTATTTTTTCCCGACGCGTGTTAGTCGCATGAGAGAAAGTTTCGGGGAGGCCACTCCCGCTGGCTTTCAACCGATTGAAACGAAAATTGGGGATGGATCTACAATTAATGTTAGCAGACCTCCTACCAATTTTCAAAGTCGTAGGGTTTAGTAGTTATCGAGTTAACAAGTATGCGATTATACAGACTGACAGACAGTCAACCCTTTGACTGATTTAGTCGAAAATTTGATACGGACCTACATTCCTTATGACGAAACTGTGCACCAAATGTTATCTATCTAGTTATTCAAGTATTAGAGTTAACTTGTTCACATGAACACGGACAGACAGACTTCCCTTGGACGAATTTTGTCCAAAATCTGATAGAAACCTACATATTATGTGCAAAGATCAAATACCAAATTTCATCACTCTAGCTCTGACCGTTTTTGAGTTATCGTGTTCACAGACAGACACAATTCCAAAATTGTGTTTTTCGGATTCGGGGAGGTCTAAAACGTTGAGATTCATCAAAATCTCGAGTTAGAATTTTTTGACTATTACAATACTTTCTCTTTGTATACTTCGTATACGAGAAAAATAACAATTGCATACAATTTGAGAGCACATGTAGCTAGCCTATACAAGTGCTTTGCATCAATAAATTGTTTTTCAAATTTGACATTCTGATATAACAATGATGAAATGACAAAGGGAAACAGAATTACAGAGGCATCACTTACCCTTTTCACACTACTTGTTTCGCGCGTATTATTATGTCAAATTTTTACATTCTTCAATACAAAAACATATTGTTAGAATTAATATTTCTTTTTAATACAGATTCAAGAAATATGAAAATGCTAAGCATTATTTTTCTCATGATTTAAAACAGTGATTTATTAAAAACTCTTAAGAAAAAGAGTTTTCGAAGTAACTTTGCTACTTAAGCATTTGAAAATATTTTATTTCGAATAGCGTATAAAATTTCTGTTGAAAATCAACAAAATTCCAGTGAAACAACGTATTGTTGAATCCCAATTATCCTATCCAAAAATATTTGGGTTGGAATATACGCAAGTTCCTGCATTTGATCCAATTTCATTTTCTTAAAAATAAGGAGGGATTTTTGCTCTAATAAGCTGGAATAAAGGAAAATATCACGTAAAATAATAAAATAAATTTAATAGAAATGTCAGAATTGTTTTATATCGGATTTGAGGAAATCATTTTCTTTGAGCTTAGCATGTTTTGTTTTCAGAAAAATCGGCTTGGATTCAAAATCTTATTATGGCGAGCTATTCTGTTCTTTCATATTTTGTGTAATCCATTGTTCACTGCCATTTCAAAACGTAAGTAATTACAGAAGAGAAAAATTCTGTTCATAATTTTTATTTCCATCCTGATCACGCATTCATCGTTAAATTTTCATTGATTTTGTTCTGTAACACACAATAATGGATGTGTATACTTTTATTCATTTTTATTTTCTCGTATGCGAAGTATTCAAAGTGACAGTATTGTAATTGTCAAATTATTCAACTTTGAGATTTTTGTGTATTTCCACGTTTTAGACCTCCTTGAATTTCAAAACAAACAAACCCGGCTTTGCTTATTTTTGAAGGCGGGGGGGGGGGGATTAGGTCTTGACTGTCTGTCGATCTGTTAACGCAATAACTCGGAAACTGAAAAAGCCAGACAAATGAAATTTTGCGTTTAGTATTTGCAACATAACTGTAGAACTGCATCACATTTTGGATAAAATTCGTCTACAGAAAGTCTATTTGTATGTCCATGCGTGTGTATGTAAACATTATTACTCAATAATACGACAAGCTGATTGGATGAATTTTGGCATTCTATTTTATCACTAGAATTGCTGATCTGTATCAAATTTTAGATCTACAGGTAAAGAATCGAGGGGAAGGGTTATGGGGCTGGAGCCCCCCCTTCCCCAGAGCTAAGCCAGAATTCCTGATTTTATTTAAAATCACTACAATTGTTTGTTCTTAATTTCCATTTTTTTTAAAAAATAATAATAACGTGACAGCATTGCTTTCTGGCTTGACAGGCTCGAAAGTTTTCCCACTTTTGTAGTCATTCCACTCCTACTTGTACGTTGAAGCTGTCAAAAACATTTTTTGTCTAGTTATTTCATTGTATTTTTTATTAAATTATCGAAAGTATTGCCCTGTTCTTTATGATTCTTATTGCCAGGTGAGTAAAATCTGTAAAGTTAAAGTGTTTTGGTTTGCATAAGCCATAAGGTCTGACATTCATCACGGCGATACAAAATTTTTATGACCTCAGCATCCCAGTCCCAAATCCTGGATTCACCACTGATCTACTCCATGAACAGGAGTGGTGTTAGAGTCCATCCGACGAGGGTGGCGGTGTTTTCCCGACCGTGAGGACACGACCTGCTGTACACGGGGAGGGACGTAATGAGGACTCTCTCAAATTTTCGCCGTATCTTTATTTATCTACTAGAAGATTTGTGCCCGTCTAGGACGGACTTTTAGCTCGCAACAATATCTCAGATCTGATTGTCACAAATTTAGTAACGAAAGTTGTAATAGAAAATTGCATGCACATTAGCATAGTGCTTAAGAAATAAAAAAAAAAAGCATGGAAAACAGAACTGATGAATCAACTGACACAAACTTTCTTTTTGTTAATAACTTTATTTTTAACAATTACTTTCGTTCTTCCGAGTAAAAATAATGAAAAATCCACTAAAAAATACATTATCAAATACAAATTCTTTTTTAAAAAATGCTAAATTGATTAATGCAAATCTTTAAGTAAACGGAGCCTTTCAGTGTTTCCCAAGACTCAGAGGAAAAAAGCATACACAAAAAAAATGATGAAAGATTATATCAGGAAAATAAATTAATTCTGGTATAACTCCTATTTTATATTAAATCATCTCAAAGTCAAAACAGTATCCCGTGTGTATGCTAATTTGTAGACAGACTGTCTGAATCTCTTTGGCATTTTGCCAAAGCACATGACCGTCACCGATTTCTCTGACCTTTTCTTTTATAGACTAGTTGAATAGCCCGTTGCGTGAACGGGGTACAAAAATTTTCCTCGACGGAGAGCACACCATTCCCGACAGGGCACCCTGGCCCCCACGGACACCCCACTGTCCATCAATTGGTTGACTGTCTCTATAGAACACCGTCCTCATATCGCCGTGCCTGTAACCCTTAAACCATTATGGCTACTGAACGGTTGAATAAGTATGAAAACGTCACCTTTATTAAGGATGCAATATATATATATATATATATATATATATATCAAAACAAACAAAAGACAAAAATTCAAAAACATACAAGAAACAAAGGACAAAAAAAGAAGACAAAAATTTTAATAAATTGAAAAATATCATGGCGATCCGCTCGTCAGGAGGGAAAGCTCGCCTATGATATTAATCAGTGCTTTTTCTGCTAACGACATACGAAAACTGTAAAAATTGTCGATATCCCCTCAAAAAACACAAGGCAATTAAAAATGAAAAAATTCTGGAATAAAAGACAAATACAATGGAGATGAATTAAAAAATCGAAAGCAAAAAATCCGAATACATAAGACCTAGAATAAAACTTTCTCGTTTTTAATCTTAAAAAGATTTTGGGGATTTATTCCCCTATTTTTTTCGTTTTTCCAACAATTGGCTTTCGCAGAGGGTTGGCGCCGCAAAACTAGATTAATGCGACAATTATCGGTTCCCAAGACTAATTGGCATTTGATTGTTGGAATTCCAATTCTGGCTTGTCTTTTTCATAGTAGTAATAGTCTATATTTAAACTATCTTTCGTATTTCATTTGTATGATTATTGATAAGGTAATTTGATTTTAATTTTAGATTAATATATGTATATATTGAAAATATAACACATGTTTTGATTATTTGAAATATTTAACTATATATATATATATATATATACAGATCAGCTAGTTAAAGTGCCTAGGATACACTGATAAAGAAAATACATTTCATGTGTAATGAAAAAAAAAAAGCAAACACTGTAAACACAGAAGTATATGAACTCTGAACGGTATTTAGACTGAAAAAGAGCAATAATAATAATAAAAAAAAGATAAATGACAATTTTAAAAATAAAGGAAAAAAAGAAAGAAGGAAGTTAATAATATTTATGATAATACTAAACAGAATTGAACAATATAACAAAGAGAGAAAGCAAAACAATAGCTGATTTCATATAAAATGCACAAAATCAACATATGTACATGCAAGAAAAAGAACTCATGCGCATCTTTAAGCTTTTGATATTCAACAATAAGTGTAAAATAATAATAATAATAAAAGCTGTTCAGTTCTTAGTCGTGTATCTGAAGTCCTGGTGAAGCTAAAATGAAAATAATTGACTGTCTGTAATTCGTGTGTGTGGGAACGCGATACCTCAACGGCACGAGAAAGTTAAATGAAATTTGTCATTTTGTCTTGACACCAAATTTGTAGATCTCTCTTAAACATTGGATCCAGTCGGTCAGCGAGAGGAGGCCCCAATTGCATATTCGATTCGCTTCTCTATACTACGAAGCTGAACTCAAAACACGCCATATTGTGTAAGTATATGAGAAAGTCGAGGAGAGAACACTCTTAGTGGTTTTCCTTATTTCTGCAGTTTTTTTTAAATCTCAGCTGCCTATATCTGCATGTTTCGATGATCTTTGTTGACATGTAATCTCGTTGATTCGACAAATAGTATCATTTTAAGGATTTCAAAATATTTTAAAATCCAATGAAAAAACCACCATAATTTTTGTTTTTCTTAACGTTGAGAATTATTTTAAATAATTATTTAAGATTGATATATCATTTCAGTACTCTATGTAGCGAAATGAACATCACACGCTGTCGATAGATTTTTATCTTGAATCTGTTCCTTTTGGAGATCTCTCATATCTCCACTCCTTCTGACTTGGAAAAAGGAAAAAGAAACTACATGTGTGACAGTCCTGATCAAAACCTGTTTTTATATCTAAAAAATATAGACTTTGACAGGTTCATATAAGCAATTTATTACATTCACATATGTTTTTATTAACTAACGATATATTTTTCACATTTGCATTTTATATTGTAATATTTGACAATAACAGTTTCAGTAATCCACGATTCAAATATAGTAGAGTCCCGCTAATCCGAAGCCCGCTTGTTCGGACATCCGGTTAATCCGGACGAGTTTTAAAAAATTCTACAACAGTTCGTAGGTTAAAAACTTAGGTTTATATGTAAAGTAATACGAAAAGCTGCAGGAAAAGTTGTAAGTATTTATGAATAAAAAAAAAAATCGATTTTTATAGCTTTACCCACCTAAAACTAGTATTATGTGCATTTTAAGGCAAATTCAATTTAATCCGGAATTTCGGCGATCCGGATAGGATCCGGTTCCATCTAGTCCGGATTAGCGGGACTCGACTGTATTCGTTTCTAATTTTAAATACATTATACACTAAAAATTTTAATACGATATCGTTTATATATACCGTGTAGATATATAAACGATAAGGGAACTTTGGCGCAGCATCGCCAAGTAATAGTTTTTGCAAAAACCAGCGGGAGTGGTCCTAAACTTTCTCGTATACTCCTAACACATGTAGAGAAAACTAGAATAATAAAAGACGTCAAATAAACTTCCGTCGCAAGTAAACCAAAGTTAGAACTACGCGTGGTTTGAAGGATCAAAACAAATTCAAATCCCCTGCGCATTCTTTTGCGCAACAGGATCTGGCGAGACTCCCTAAATGTTTGCTTCCTTACAAAATCGCGCCAGAATTGGTTTTTGGCAAACTGCCAAGTTTTTGGAGCGTCTCTTCTTCTTCGCACAGGCATTGCCACCAGTAGGCATGCGCAGGGAGTTAGTTTCAAAATTGAACATGTATGCGATTATACAGACCGACAGACAGTCAACCCTTTGACGGATTTGGCCCAAAATTTTATGCGGACCTACATTCATGACGGTAAAACTGTGTACCAAATTTTATCCATCTAGCTATTCAAGTTTTTGAGTTATAGTGTTCACATGATCGCGGACGTACAGATTGACAGACTTCCCGTTGACAGATTTTGTCCAAAGTTTGATAGAAACCTACAAATTATGTTTCAAGTTCACATACCAAATTTCATCCCTTTATCTCTAATAGTTTTCGAGTTATCGCGTTCACAGACACACAGACATAATTCCAAAATTGTGTTTTTCGGACTCAGGGAGGTCTAAAACGTGGAGATTCGTCAAAATCTGGAGTTCGAATTTTTTGACGATTACAATACTTTCTTTTTGTATACTTCGTATACGAGAAAGTAAAAAGGAAAAATCCTGCCGGGAAGGCGGAGGTAAAGAAAATTTCACCTCTCCCTATTTCCACCTCTAACTTCACAAGGGTTATAAGGATAAAACAGGGTAGAAAAGAATGCATTCGATCAGAGTTTTCCAACGAGGTGTCACATGCTGAGATTTAACCAGCGGGAGTGGCCTCCCCTAAACTTTCTCGTATACTTTCCCAAAATGGTGCTTTTTCCCTTCCTCCCGCGTGGATAAAAAAATTCGAGCCTACTCTAATCCAGAATCCAATGACTATCAGAAGGTTTTTCATTGTAGATTAAAGTGGTTCTAAAATATTTACGTAAAGAATCAAATTCAGAGATGCGTGCGATTAAACGCGAACCGATTTTCTACTGTTACCGTCTCAAGGACAAAGTTGTGTAATCCTACCGCGTTCACAGGCATTGCTACCAGAGACTGCTACAGCACGCATGCGCATGGAGTTCGTTTCAAAAGGAAAAAGTTATGCGATTATACAGACCGACAGACAGTCAACCCGTTGATGGATTTGGTCCAAAATTTTATACGGACCTACATTCATGACGATAAAACTGTGTACCAAATTTTATCCATCTAGCTATTCAAGTTTCCGAGTTATAGTGTTCACATGACTTCGGACATACAGACAGACAGACTTCCCGTTGACGTATTTTGTCCAAAATTTGATAGAAACCTACAAATTATGTTTAAAGACCACATACCAAATTTCATCCCCGTAGCTCAAATAGTTGTCGAGTTATCGTGTTCACAGACACACAGACAGACATAATTCGAAAATTGTGTTTTTCGGACTCGGGGAGGTCTAAAACGTGGAGATTCGTCAAAATCTCGAGTTCGAATTTTTTGACGATTACAATAGTTTCTCTTTGTATACTTCGTATACGAGAAAATAAAAAGCAGTCGAAGTTGATGTATGAAAATCACTTTTCAACCATAATTTCTAAGGGACTCATTCAGCTGTCGATGAACCTTCAATGCAACAATTGTTCGCTATGAAGAGATGGTATTTCTCCTAACTGGAATTATCTTTCTTTCTTTAATAGTGTTGGAAATATTAAGCATTTTTGGAGTGCACCCAACCCCCTCTAAAACCAGCGGGAGTGGCCTCCCCTAAACTTTCTCGTATACTCATTTCTCAACAACTCTCGAATAGCGTGTCAGTTCCCTGCACCCTCGCTCGGATGAAAATTTCGAATCTGCTGCATTTCCTAAACGCAACAAGTTTCTCCAGGGCACGTAAAAACAACAAAACAAACGGAAATAAAATCATCCGAGCAGGATCAGAATTCGCCAAAAGGGAAGAAAAAAGCGCCAAACAGGAATCATTAAACTTAAGCCTTTCGTCTTGAAGCCGCTGAATATCATGCTCAGAGATTGCTTCCAGTACGCATGCGCGTGAAGATCAAAAGCAATGCAATTTGAACACCCCTTTCATAACCGATTGAGATGAAAATTGGGAACAGATCTTTAATTAATGTTAGCATCCGTGATACCAAGTTTTATTTATCTAAGCCAAAGGGCTTATGAGATATAATTTTTACAAGTATGCGATTATGCAAACCGACAGACAGTCAACCCTTTCACGGAATTGGCCCAAAAGTTTATACGGACCTACACTCCTGATGATAAAACTGTTTACCAAATTTTATCTATCTAGCTATTCAAGTTTGTGCGTATCGAGTTCGCATTAACAAGGGTATACAGATAGACAGACTACCCGTGGATGGATTTTATCCAAAATTTGATAGAAACCTACAAATTATGTGTCAAGACCACATACCAAATTTCATCCCTGTAGATTTAATAGTTTTCGTGTTGTCGTGTTCACAGACAGACATAATTCTAAAATTGTGTTTTTTGGACTCAGGGAGGTCTAAAACGTGGAGATTCGTCAAAATCTCGAGTTCGAATTTTTTGATGATTATAGCACTTTCTCTTTGTATACTTCATGTACGAGAAAGTAAAAAGAAAGAAAAATTTACATACAACCACATTATTAAAGTAATTTATCATAAAACTCAATAAAGACTCAAAAAAATTATTTAAAAAGTTCTTTAATACTAATGCGAGGAATGAAGCTGTGGCTCCATTTCTAAAAGTTATATTTTGCTATAAATATGGCATTTATAATAACTATAAAATTTCTATAGTATTACAGCAAAACACCATTTATGCATTTCTCATTTATACGTCGTTCCCTCACAGTCCCGATTCATTCGTATTCATTGTAATGATAAAGTACCTCGTTTATACGACACAAAGTTTCGGTTATACGTCATTTTCCCCCGTTCTAAAATGTGAAATTTTCTTCCTTTCGAGTATATGCGAACTGTGATAAAGGTACCATGACTTCGAAATTATTCACAAATGATGAATTAATAGAAGACAAACTGTCTGGTGCAAATTTAAGAGATGATGAAGAAGTTATTCCACCTCTCTTTAAAGACGCAATGGACTCCATTGAAAAACTTCGAACTTCAATTCAAAACATTCAATGAATTCGATTCAAAATGATATACTTAAAACTCATAGACAATCAGCACGTCAGACGACGGTTAAAGATTTTTTTTAATTAAACGCTTGACTGCATTCACATAAATCGTATAAGATATCTATAATTACAACTCAAGATATGCAATAAAGGTATGGTTTTTTCATTTTCATGATAAATATTTAATTATTTATTTCCATACTATGTAGTATTATACTAGTTCTATCTTAAAAAAACTTTAAAATCGATACTTTTAAGTGAATTTGCATTAGTAGCATTAAATGTGTAATAATCAAAGTGTTTTAGTGACGATACTTCGTTTTACGTCAGACCCTTGAAAGACGTATAAATGATGCTTTACTGTATTTTGAAATCTACGGCGGGCAGGATAGACCCTCTAAGCAGTGGCGTAACTGCTGCTTTTGCCGCCCGGGGAGAACTCGCAACATGCGGCCCTTCTTCTACAAGTTATACATAGGGCCACAGGACACGGTCCATTCCTTAACCGCCTCCATTTATCGGATAGTGACGCTGGTTACACACACAGCGAATTTTTATCGCGCGGAACATTTATCGCGCCGCCGTTCCAACAGTAGTGCACTGATGTAAGTTGGAGCTTACACATTGAACGGAAAAATGGACGCGCGGACTATTTACCGCGTGCGGTAGATATGCAGTCGCGGACTGCCACTCTGCGGAAGTTTTTCCGTCGCCACCCAAGTAGAGGCTATCGTAGCCAGCTAGATTTTCGGTGAGCTGCGCGATAAATTTTCCGCGCGATCAGAAATCCGCTGTGTGTGTAACCAGCCTGACTCTTGTGCCTGCGGAGAAGTCGGCGATCCCATCCACTATGCGACATCTTGCCCATTGACTCTCTCTTGGCACATTAGGAAGCCTTCTACTTCACGGGAAAGTCTGTGGTGCCAAAGAGTTCTTGAGAATCCGAATTCAAGAAAAACAATAATAAACATGATTAAATTCATAATAGATAATGAAAACATAATGCGTCTGGAATAAGTACTCAACTGCCTTTGCACAATAACTCTAGCCTATCCTGCATTCAATACACTGAATATACTAAGTCCTTCCTTTCTCATAAATCTTTAATTGTAATCTTCCTATTCCTTGTATTCCACAATTAACACGCAATGGCTCCCCATCTTTAATACGTTACTCAAAAAACTGTGCATTGATGAAAGCTGCCTCAAGTTGTTCGTCATCATCCACATTTATCATTTTTCTTTCATTCACACCGTGTTATTCAAGATATTGTATATATTCCTTTATTTTGTTGTCAATTCTATGTGTAAACACCAGCTTTTTAATTTCTTCATTTGCCATTCTTCTCTATGCTGTAATTTTTTTTTTTGCAACTCAATGAAGTCCACCTACATCTATACCAACCCGAATAGGATATTCCCCGGCGGCTCTTGTAGTGTCTGACACCCTAACGGGTAGTCCGGCTGCCGTGGGTTATAAAATAAAAAAAACCCGGATGGGAGCCACATGAGCTCTAGAGACTGTGGTGTGGTGTTAAACTGTTAAAGTTTCATAGGGCACGTAAAAGTTTTAAAAAAAATCCAGGAATAAAACATTTTATTAGTAACATAATTCGTCGTTAAAGATTTCGATCTCTGTAGATAGGTTGCGAAATCGCCCATGAACCAACAGTTTTTTCCCCACATTTCGGCAATTTACTGACAAAAGCCAGAAAATTCGAATTACGTTATTTTTTTTATACATACAATAACTGAGCTAGGGCCGCTGCTCTTCTTCTTTATGAAATTGTTTTCGTGCATATCTGATTTTTGCCGCCCCCTTCGAAGTGCCGTCCCCTATATCTACTCCACTGCCTCTAAGCGGGGTGTAGTTTGCACATCTCTGGCCTAGTGATTTAAGATATGGATCGACTGAGGAGCATAAATCGGAGGAAAAATGTCATGGGTTCTAACCTTTGGCAAAGTCAACTTGACCAACAAAAGGTGGCACGCTTCCCCTTTGTCACGAGTCCTTGACCATTGATTTGGCCACACCAAGTGGGGTTAGAATGGCTCTAGTTGCTTTATCTCCAAATCGGGAAGTCTCAATTTCATAAACCATGATAGATTTTCCAGTAAAGATATCACATACATCTATTCTTGTCGCTACAAAAGCACAACTATGGGTTTCAAAAGCTGTTTAATATTTCTTCGATTAAAATGACATATCGATTTTTCAGTGACCCAGATTTCCTTTTTCAGAATATCGCAAAATAGAAAAAAGGAAATACAATGGCATTCACTATAAAATATCATTAAAATTTCCAATTTATTCCTCCGTTCTCAAAGTATGAAGAAAGCTTAATTATGAAGTTTCAAAAACGCTTCGCTTTTACCCATTCTAATGAATTGAACGATCGATTTTTCAGTGACCTACTTCCGCTCTTTCAATTATTACAAATAAATTATGGCCGCACAGAATCTTACAAAAACCACGTGAAAAATATTGATCCATCAGCGATATTATATTCTCCAAATTAAATTATGCTTTGCGGGAAGGAGGATAGCAAATATTTTCAAAGCACGAAATAAGGATAGTTCAGCCATTGAAATCACTAATTGAATGGAAGTATTATCATGTTTCGGATGATTATATTGAAAAAGCTACATATTAAACATAAGCTAAGCAATGAAGTATACTCAAAGAGAAAAAAAAAGATAATAATAATATCATTTATAAAGTTGCGCTTAATAATATCATTTATAAAGTGTGGTAAAAAAAAATGACAGGAGGCTGTCTCTTTCAAAGAGCCGCTGATGTTAAAGGCGTAGGACTACTTTACTCGCGTGACTCTTTTGTTTCTCGAAGTTTCTCGGTTTCTCTTTGTTATTCGCGATTCTCTTTTGTTTCTCGAAGCTTCTCTGATTCTCTTTGTTACTCGAAGTTACTCGTGATTCTCTTTTGTTTCTCGAAGTTACTCTCAATTCTCTTTTGTTTCTCTGAAATACTAATGTATAGAAAATTGGCGAAATAAAATGAAACTAAGGTTACAATGAAAATTGTTTTATTTCTTAATAAAGTATATTACAATGTCAATTCTCTTGTTTTGAATTCTTCAATCCTGCATGGATATGTTACAATTCTATGTAGGATCGGTCGATGATATGAAACGTAACATACAAAATTTAATTATTTTTTGGAACTTCTGTTGTTACCCTTTATGTCTAAATTAAGACATTAGTTATGTTTTTAACATATGTAGTTACCGAGATATAGAGGATCTCCCACACAAAGTTTTTCGTGGCGTTTTGGCGTGTGAATCAAATTTCTTCCTGAGACCGCAATGGGAGGAACGTAGTCCTACGTTAAAATAAATGTTTCTAAAAAGTATCTAAAATTGACTTTTCCTATTGACGATATTGCTGTTTTCATTTTCTTGTATACGAAGTATACAAAGAGGAAGTAATTGCCGAAAAATCAACCTCGGGCTTATTAGGAATGGGAAAAACCTACAGGTTTAAACCGAAAACCGTTTTTTTTTTGTTTCTGTTAACCGGTTTTTTTTTTCGGCTATTTTTTTTACCCGTTTTAAACCGGTTATTTTTTTTAAATCCAAAAATCGGGAGAAAAAAACTGGGTCGGAGGATAGGCCCGGTTTTAGGTTCGACTAGACTAAAATTTAGCAAGTTATAAAGCTTTGAATTTCATCATCTTAGGCCAATCACCGACAACCGCTTCCTCGAGGCGTCTGTTGGTTGGCGGATTACTGAAAGAGTCTTTATGAACAGATAAATATTGACCAATGGATTGATTTCCTGCAAAACCAATACTAATAAAAAATTTTGTCAGCAAACGGCGTCTGTTTTTTGTAGCCAAAAGATATTTGTCTTTACGTTGAATTATGTTGTTTCCGATGACAGGTGTCGACTCACGGATTAACACATTGCTGAAAGAACCTTTATGAGGAGATTAGGTGATAAATATTGGCCAATGAATCAATTTCTTGTGAAAACAATGTTAATAACATTTCCTTGTCTACAATACTCACTTATTGCAATAGTTACTCATTTATTATTATTACATACTAGCAGTACGCGCACGGCGTTGACAGTGGAATCAGGGCTTCAACAAAATGAAAAAAAAAAAAAACGCCCACAATGACATGAAAAAGTTTTGAAAGCAAAATCAAAACAAAAGATACACATTATTGATTTTCCCGCTTATTTTTTTTTCGCGATAAAGAATAATAAAAAATTGCAACGTGAAAATTATTATACTGCAAGCTAAGTATGCGAAATGAATAAATACGTTAAGATACTGCCGTAAATAATAATCAGTCATTCAATTCAAGGTTATGACGTCACCTCCCCTTTAACCATTCACATAGCCATCTGCGTGCCGAAGAAGTGCCGAGTGAGGAACTCTCTCCATAAAAATAACTCTCAACCGCCCAGAAAAAAATTAATTTAAATAAAAACTTGAAAAGATATTTTAACCGTTGTTGTTTTAAATCCGACACAACCGTTCTACTTATAAGCTGAAAAAAATTGAAAATAATAGTGTTATTAGAAAGTCGGATGCAACAAATTTAAAATCAAAACTAACATCTTGATGTCAAAACTGGGTATTTTTAAAAATTTCTCAAAATTCAGTAAATTGCGTTAGAAATTCAAAACTAACTTCATTAGAACGGAAATCGCGTGCTCTTTCCGATGGTGTATCTATTTTTGTCGTACAGTTATTTGAAACCATTCTATTGAGAAATTAGCGCGAAAAATCAAACAATACAACACAAAACATTAAATAAAAAAATTCTAGATTAAATTTTAAAATTTCGGCTTCGAGGTGCATTCAGTCACCATTACGACTACCTGTGTGCCAAATTTCATGGCTGTAAGCGCGATAGCTTCGTCTGGACATCGCAGACAAACACACACACACTCTCACACACAAACATTGCCTTTTATAAGTATGGATTGTATTAATTACTTATGTATATTCATTACTCATTACACATTAATTAATTATTGTATTAATACTTATTTATTGTATATTATTATTAATACAAAATTCGGTCAACAAACGTTGCTTTAAAAAAAACGGAAACTGTTTTTTTCCAAAACCGGTTATTTTAAGCGGTTTTAACCGCCAGGTTAAACCGGCGGTTAAAAAAAAATAAGTAATATAAAAAAAATTTTAAATCAATTCCTACTTACAAGACCAAATTTTTTGACGATTACAATATAAATTCAATTTTATATACAAGAAAATAAAAATGAGAATTTTCCACAAAAAATAGTAATCACAAGTACAGCATTCATTCCTGCGAGACTGGTTATTTTAAAATTTTGACGATTCAGATTCTGTTTCCTTGCTTTATGTATCTGTCTATCTTTATGTTATTTAAACAGCAATTTTCTAAATAAAATTCCTAATCGACACGCGAAATCAATTCATTCAATGTCAGAGACACATGGCAAAACCCAACTCTGTCTGTCAGTTCACATCCAACTGCATGTTGCCATGCACTGTGCAACGACATATTCCATATTGTTACAAAGCTATAAAGTCGTTTCCCAGAGATCCTAATCTTGGCGACAAATTTGGCGATTTGGCGGCAAAGTTGCGAGGCTCTAATAAATAAAATCAATTAATTCAATTTAATTAATGACTTAATATTTGAAAAAACTGTATTAACATCAAGTGTCATCCACTACAAGTTTAAAAAATGTATTTGAACTTGAGTGGATGAATAAAAAGTATTTTATTAACGATTGAAAATTTGAATAAGATATATATATATATAGGGAGAGTGTGAACTAATAGTAGGAATTGAAAAAACGTTTTTGTTTTGTTTTTTCACAGTAACCCAATTCCGAGAGCTTATGAGGAATCTTCACGTGTTAAATTTCCTGAGAATAAATACACCATCTTGTGTCTGCCAGTTTATCTTCCTGTGAGCACTATATCTCAGACACGAGACGAGGGAAATTTGGTATATGGTTTTTATACCAAAGCTAGCCCAAAGTATTGGTTAAGAAGTGTCTTAGCGCGAATGCGAACTATCGGTTGAACAAAGGTATGATTAAAATAATAAGACACTAGTGGATCTCTAATAAACACAGAAATTCTGGCAACACTATTTTTTCCCTTTTAAAAAAATTATTGAATTAAATTTTGAAGTCAAAGAGGATTGACTGTTGGTAATAAAGTTTTTAGTAAAAGTTCAGTTTAAGGTACGGAGCCATTCCTCTTCGCTTTGCATCGCCAACTTTTTGTCGCCAAGGGCAAGATGGTTTGGCGATGTGAGGACATTTGTTTTGGGTGAGCAGTGAACATTTTACGGTACTTACGTATACGCCACCGCAGCTGAAGCTGCGCTAATGCGCCAAGATTGGCGGCACTTAAAAACCGCCAAATCTGTAGCTGCGGTGACGTTAATATGCCACCGCAGCTA
>BGPR01000788.1:223924-237359 GCA_013235015.1 Araneus ventricosus
TCGATGTACTTCGTTCAGTTACGTATTGCTGACAAAAAAAATTTTCTTGGAGCACTGAATCCCAATTTGGCTCTAGAAGGGCCAGGAAAATCATGACATGCATATAACCGAGCGCAATGCACGGATCGCTAGTATCTATACTTATAATCTACTAGCAGTACTCGCACGGCTTTGCCCGTGGAATCAGGACTTAACAAAATGAAAAAAAAAACGCCCACAATGACATGAAAAAGTTTTGAAACAAAATCAAAAGCAAAAGATACACATTTTGATTTTCCTGCTTATTTTTTTTTCGCTACAGTAAGAGTACGTTAAACCAAAACAATATTACAAAATTGGAACGTGAAAATGATTTTATGCATAATATAAAATCAAATCGAAAATAATAATCGATAATTCATTCAGGTAAGTCGACGTATCCTCGCGTCGCCAATCAAAATGCCATCAACGTTCCGAAGTCCGCGAGCGAGGAACTCGATCGAAAAAATATCCTCAACAGAAAAAAAATTAATTTAAAAAACGAAAAGATATTTTAGATTTTGTTTTAAATGACAGAACCTTTTAGTTTAAGCTGAAAAATTGAAAATAATAGTGTTATAGAAAGTCGATGCACAACAAATTTAAAAATCAAAACTAACATTTAGATGCAAAACTGATATTTTTAAAATTCTCAAAATTCAGTAATACGTTAGAAATTGAAAACTAACTTCATTAGAACGGAAATCGCGTGCTCTTTCCGATGGTGTATCTATTTTTGTCGTATAGTTATCTAAAACCATGCTATTGAGAAATTAGTGCTAAAAATCACCCAAAACAACACAAAACATTAAATAAAAAATTTTCTAGATTAAATTTTAAAATTTCGGCTTCGAGGTGCATTCAGTCACTATTACGACTACCTGTGTGCCACATTTCATGGCTGTAAGTGCGATAGATTCGTCTGGACATCGCAGACAAACAAACACACACACACACACACACACACACACAACACAAACATTGCCTTTTATAAGTATAGATACTTATAAAAGGCAATGTTTGTGTGTGTGTCTGCGTGAGATGTCCAGACGAATGTATCGCACTTACAAGCTTGAAATTTGGCACACAGGTAGTCGTAATAGTGACTGAATGCACCTCGAAGCCGAAAATTTAAAATTTAATCTAGAAAATTTTTTATTTAATGTTTTGTGTTGTTTTGGGTGATTTTTCGCACTAATTTCTCAATAGCATGGTTTACGACAAAAATAGATACACCATCGGAAAGAGCACGCGATTTCAGTTCTAATGAAGTTAATTTTGAATTTTTAACGTAATTTACTGAATTTTGAAAAATAGTCACTTTTATGGTCATTTTTAATAAAGATTTCTTTAAATTATCGCATCTGGCGTTCTAACATCTCTATAATTTTCATTTTTTTTTTTCAGCCGACAAATGGAACGTTTATGTCGGATTTAAAACAAGAACTATTAAAATATCTTTTTTCGTTTTTTAAAAATTAATTTTTCCCTGATCGGTTCAAACAGTTTTTTCGTAGCGAGATTTAACAGCGAGAACTTCTCCGGACCATCCCACAATGCATTGTTGCAACGTGACCTTCTTCGCGGCAGGTGACGTCATTCGCAAAGAAAAATAAGCGAGAATATCAATAATGTGTATTTTTTGTTTTGATTTTGTTTTCCAAACTTTTTAGTGCCATTGTGGGCACTTTTTTTCACCCACTTTTTTGAAGTCCTAATTCCACGGGCAACGCCGTGCGCGTACTGCTAGTGCAATATAAGACCAATGAGTTTAGTTTTGCATGTTTCCAAACATTTCGAAATAAATAAATAATGGATTCCCTGATTTTTCCTTTTGGAAAATCCGGCTTCTAATTTCATACAAGAAATAAGACTAAACTTCGTCATGACCCCTCTCTATATTCTTTTATCGTTGAGTTCCCGCGTAAATGAAACGGTCTTGGTAGACCATAGTTTAACTTTGTTAGCGTAATCAAGTGCAGCCGTGTGCCTGTGAGGCATAAATAATTCAGCAACACTATTTTCTGGACTAAATACATTTAATGTACAACTTTATAACGATATTTACAGTAAATTCAAGGTAACAAATGGTTGAACCCAGCCTGGACGGCCAAAAGCATTATTATCTGGGTCACGAATGACAAAAGGAAAAAAAGAGTTGGGGTTACGGCGTACTCCTCCGCTTCTCGTCTCTCCAACCACCGGACCATGGCCGGACATCGGTCATTTTTACTTTCTCGTATACGAAGTATACAAAGAGAAAGTACTGTAATCGTCAAAAAATTCGAACTCGAGATTTTGACGGATCTCCACGTTTTAGACCTCCCTGAGTCCGAAAAACACAATTTTGGAATTATGTCTGTCTGTCTTTGAACACGATAACTCGAAAACTATTAGAGCTACGGGGATGAAATTTGGTATGTGGTCTTTACACATAATTTGTAGGTTCTATCAAATTTTCGACAAAATCCGTCAACGGGAAGTCTGTCTTTCCGTCTGACCGCGTGCATGTGAACACGATAACTCCAGAACTTAAATAACTGGCTGGATAAAATTTGGTACACAGTTTTATCATAAAGAATGCAAGTTTATATCAAATTTTGAACCAAATACGTCTACGCATTGACTGTCTGTGTGTCTGTATAGTCTGATGCTTCCGAACACAACTCCTAAATTTAACTACTTAGATTAATGCAATTTGGTATGTGATCTTCTAGCCCTAATGGTAGATTTGTGTCCAATTTTCATTTCAATCGTTTAAAAACAAGGCGTTCTAATTGCATATTAGATTTTTTTTTTTTTATCTAACAAGGCCAAATTGCATATTGTCGCTACCAAAGCAAAGAAACTTGTGAAAAATCATTGCAATCTGGAGTACAGTAGGTTCGAATTTGTTATTCACGCGGAGAGAGAAAGGGTTGCCATAATTGCCAAGCATTGATACGGGATGTGGGAAATAAATAAAACATGAAAAAAGTGGGTACGTAATAGCTTATTTTACTTTGACAAAAAAAAATCAAACAAGTTTTAGCAATCTTATAAAATAATCACGTAGAATAATAAAAAAAAAAGATTCGAGGTTAATCCTTTTTAACTCAGTCACACTTTAAAGCTGATTTTACTTTCTTAATTATATCACTTTCTTCTTTCACATAATTATAAAATTGGGCGCAAGTCAATTTAAAATTATAATGGCACAGAGTTTAGGAAGAAAATGAGACAAATAGTAACATGGGACTGAGTAGTGAAATACGGTGACAGTCCCGTATATACGGGACGTGTGGCAGCCTTAGTTAGAGGGAAAAATGTCACCTTTTTGGAAAGTATAAGAGAAAGTTTAGAGACCACTCCCGCTGGTTGTGATTTGCCTTACAGCGGATCCTTACAATAAGATATAAACAGACATTTTAAAAATACGCTTTTATTTGTGTACTAATACGAATTTTTTTCAAAATTACTTTCTTCTCTCTAGTCTTTAACTTATAATCCACTATTATAAATAATATGGAATTAAGAAATAAATTTTTTTCGAATTCGCTAACAGGTGGAGCCACTTATATGGGATCAGAATTTAATTAATCGATTAAATGATAATTAAATTCTGAAAATATGAATTCTGAATATATTGTATTGTCATCGAAAACACACAAGCTTACAAAATTTTAAAACTCTAGCACATGAGGCAGTCAGTAGAAAATCGGTTACAAAATTCCATCAATGCAAACATGAAACAAGGTACGTCAAATTTTATTAAAAGTGCTTAACAAAATCGCATCAAAAATGGTAAATTGGTCAATTAAGTTGCACGGAGGGAGTATTTTATTACATACACTAGCCGCCTTTGGTGACCAGTTGGATGGCCATGTTTATTGCTTGCGAAAAATTTCAATAAAATCTTCTATGCATAGCTTGGTCTTAACCGTCTCACAACTAAATTGGTATCATAGACATACACACATTCTCTTTTATTATTAATAGAGATAGAGATTGTATGCAATTTAAGTTCAATCATTCGCATATTTTCCATTAACCAATACTTGAAGTAGCATAAGAAGATATTAACAGCAATAAAATATGCCAAAGTAAGGAAGGACAGATACCTATTAGGAAGAGAATAGCTATAAGAAACTGATTGAATCACTGAAATGATTTGATTAGTGAAAACATTCATGAGTTAGTCCACAGTTGCTTGCGAATCAAAATGTACCAGTGAGACTAAGATACAGCCTTCCTTAAATTTTTTAAAGTTATATATTGTTTAGAATTGTGTGGTTATTGTTTCACTCACAAGTACTACAAATTTTATTTTAATAATTTCGTAATACCAGTATTTTTTACATTTTCGAGTTGTCGCCAGTTTATATATGATCAAATAATCGAGACTTGAATGCCATTAACTTTGATATTTAAGCAACAACCAATGCATGATGGTCTGAAATATTTCTTCTTGCAACACTGCCGAAAACAAATAAGCCAAATCCATATCAGACTGTTAATCCAAGATATTCTGAAAATCAATTAAAAATTTTTAAAATCACGGTGAAAAATCGTAAATCACAAATTCCATATTTATTCATAAATTTCAAGAGAAATTATATCATTACCGGACAGTGGAAATTTTTTCACAAATTATATATTTCCAAGATTTTCCTGCTCTATATTCATCATTCTTAATTATTTTAAGATGAAAAAAAAATCATGAATTCAAAATTTTCAAACGTTTTAAAAGAAACGAAAAAATCAAAAATAGTGAATTGTAAGAAGATATTCAAAAACCACTCATTAAAAAATCACGCAAACTTAGTAACTTTTTCGTTCTACTTTCCAGTAATAATATAGCGGGAAAAAATCGTTCGATTCATTGATTGGAACGCGTACGGAGTCGTTACACGCTCAGGCAAACACGAGGAATGACTTTTCTTGAGATGAATGTTTAAAATTTATCAGAATACAGAAACTTCTATCGAAAAAATAATAATAAACGTGAAAGAATCTAGAATATGCATTATTTTTAGTTCTTTATTCGAAACTAGTTTTCTACCGAAGTCTTTTATCTTTCTTTCTGAACTGCCATCAAGCGGCAAACGATATGTCTTTATGCAAGATGCATCATGGGATAGAATCGTCGATTTTTTTTTTATTCTCCGCCATTTTTTTCCATAAAACTTTCCCATTAAATGCGGTGATGTTTATGCTGTATATGCATCGTTTTCATCGGTATGCGATACGAAAAATCTTTAGTGGAACGTAAGTACTTCGTTTGAAGGATGAGCATTTTTACTCCGAGTAATTTTATTTTTTAATAAGGAAGTTCTCTTGATATTTTAATGAGAAAGGAGAGCCTGAATTCACATAATGATGCTCAAGAAAAAGAAAACTTTCGAATGAAAGGATATTTGAGTATACAAAGAAAAAGAGAATATTTGGTTGAATAAGTTACAAACAGAATTAATTATTCAGTGAAACAGAATTAAATAGAAAGAATTGGTTCTATTTAAATTATGAATAGAATATGTTAACCTCTAAACAATTTGCGTATGAAGAAGAATCTAATTATGGTATACATTTCTTTAAACATCCTTAAGAATGTTTGAATGTGTAGTGAATATAAATTTCAAATGTGCACTCTAACCTTAACTACTTGTATTGAACCAGCACAAGTTAAGTAACTTAAAATGGTAGCTACTTGTTTCCCAACAAAACTACTCTTAGAAGTATTAAGTATAATTTTCTTTCTAGAGACGTAAAATAAAGATAAGAAAAGAATAAATACGTCTTAAATGGAATTCTTTTTACTTCTTTATGATCAGATAAAGTTTTATGGGTAAGAACAAATACAATACTTAGAAGCAAAATACAAGAAGCGGTATAATCTTAAAAGATTTCATACATACACTCAATAAATTCTTTCAGTGATATCGCTCATTCATTTGTATCAACTATAGAGTGTGATCGAATTAAGCGATGGGGAAAAGCCATGAAAATTGACATATCACTTCTTAATTCTGATCTTCCCCCTTTTTTTATTAAACTTGAAAGTTGTTGGTATTCAACTAATCATCCAAAGAAATGTATTTGGTACATTCCAATCTTTTTAGATGATTGCATCTTTCATTCATTCAATACCCAGAAGAATCAACTCCACCTTCAACTTTTAGAATACAGGTTGACTCTCCGAGAGAGGAACATTCCAGCAGACAGATAGACATGGTGAAAATGTGGCCAAAATTTACATCAAATATTGAAGGAAAATTTAAACGTTGCCAATTAAAAGAGCAAAAGATCAATTAATAAAAACGTGATGACCACAAAAAAAAATAAAAAAGAAATGAAAATAAAATAAAAAATACACGAGGTAAATGGCAGAAGTTACAGATAACAACTATAAAAAAAGGGATTCAATCTTGCAATGCTACTTATTTTTCACCAATAACAGTAGCCAGTGATACGAACCGCCAACATGAAGCCCCCCTCCCGCACACCGGCCCATTACTGTTAATAAAATGATGGGAGAGTAAATAAATTTATTTATTCATCATTCATTTATTTATTTAATGAATGGACAGGAAGTAAATATATTTATCCAACCTGAGAAACTACACACATGTAGAAATTAAAACAAAACAAGTTTTGAAAGGCTCCTGTAGCATTAATTGTGCTGTCAAAGTAAGAAGGTATTTATTGTGACCATACGTCCCGTTTTGAAAGGGACAGTCCCATTTTTTTGGTAGCCTGTTCCGTTGTCCCCAAGTGCAGCTTCGGGACGCCCAAATGTCCCTTTTTCAGAGGTAATGACAGAGCATGCGCTATACGTGTCACACAGTTGGTCAGAAGCCTCCTATCTCGCACCTAGCTCGCTACCTAGTTCTAACTTCATTACACCGCATGAAGTGACAAAATGAAACACTGGGAATATTTAAACCGAAAGTTATTGAGTGGAAGCGTTCAAACACTTTCATGCCAATAATTTAAATCTTATGAACTTTCGTATAATTATTGAATATATTCTATGTCTGCCCGGCACTAACGCACTCGCAGAAAGGGCCTTCTTTTCTTATAAATAAGTTGGGGATGTGCTAGAAAACATAGCTGCAAGTTGCAGTTTATTAAGCAACGTTAATTACCAAAATAAATTTTAAGAAATCCTGCCAAAAATTTTATTCTTTTTTTTAAATCAACACCAAACATACTGAAGCAAAAATGTGTTCTTCAAAAAAAAATGCAAGATCACATGAATTATTTATTTTCACGTGTTTATTCCTGCTCTCTTCATTAATAAATAAAAAATTAAAAAATATGTATTTTCTTGAATTCACGTAATATTACCTAAAAATTAAAAAATGTCCCGTTTTGAGGGGGGAAATAAATGGTCACTTTAGTATGATGCATAAATAAATTTCTAGCTCTTCACCACGAGAGAAAAATGAACTAACAAAACAATACTCACCCGTCGTCCGATAGATGCTGTTAACTCTCTGAACATGTCTGGTCATCGCATCGATGCAAGCTTCCTCACTGCCCATTCGTTGGTAAAACAGATGATCTGCTTGGAGGTACAACAGACAAGTGCTTTTTCGTCTATCTACAGCAACGTGGCCTCTTTGGCCACGATCGTCGTTCCACTGGGTTCTCTGTATGGAACGCACTCCATAAGGCTCAGAACTGCCTGTCCTACCATCCTCAGTGTAATGGAGGGCATCCAGTTCTCTCCAGTACGGAACATCGTCCTTGTCCTCCATTGACGTCTCTGGTTCGATTCGCACAGTGGTCAATCCATGCGGAGTGGTCCCATCCGTGGCATTACTGATGGTGCGATCATTTTGATCACTGGATAAAGTGAAAGGTTCGGTTAGCGTCTGGTTCTCAAAATAGTTCGCATTTAAACTAGAAGAGGATGAGCTTTCTAAGTTGGCACTTGAAAAGTCGGAATCGGGATCAAGGCGCATAGTGTCCTCGAAATCTTTGAGCCACTGTTCGATTTTTTTTATGTTGTTCGCAGAAAATTTGGGAGAATACTTTGGAAACTCACGACCATCGTCCTTCAAGTATTCGAAGCCCTCGTTTCGATCTGGCTTGAAATGGTGCCTGGAATGTTTCCTGCCGTCACGATGTCTCGCTGGCTGCGAACCGTGGCGTTTACTGCTGTGAAAATGCTTGCGCAGTCTCGTTTTCCTATGATTTCCCTGCCTGCTATGCTTATGTACAAGTCTTTGATGCGATTTAAGTACTTTTAGCTCCTCTTCTCTATGCGAGTTGCTTCTAACAGATCGCTTGGTGTGAGAGTGATGTTGGCAGTCATTTGTTCTCACTACGGATTCCATACAAGTCCGATTTGTCTCAGGGAATCGAATGTCAGAAAGTTTGTAAACTACAGAATGAAAATGCTGGAGCGGAGAAAAGTAATTTTTGGCTGGCTCAACAAAATATTCTTCATCTTCGATTCTTATGGTGCCATCCAGGAGTCCTGAATCGAGAAGAACTCCGTGTACGCTTGAATTTTGTTCACCTGATAAAGAAATAAAAATATAAATACCTGGAATGTTAGATGACACAGTTTAACCATAAACATTTTCATTATAGTGGGAGATTAGCCAACGAATAGATCTGATTAAGAATAAATCAGTAAAAGAACAATTTCACGTAACATTTTAATGCTCGAACATGGAACACAGCATCGTTTGGGATTGAAATCACAACAGGTGGCGAAGTGAAGAGAACCAGAGATGAATGAATGACGCCACCTTTCGAGCAACAAGTGACTGCCAAGCAAACACATGGCGTCGACTAGCTGGTATCATAAAGAGAAACATGCCCTGTCTTGGCACCCGGGTAAAGCGGAATGACCCACCTCCGCGACAGCAGACGTAACCACTGTGGCCAAACGCAAAGTAGAAAGACGAGAAATTCATACGACCATCCGCTTTTACGGGGGTATGACCTGTCACCGGAGATGGGCGCAATGAGCCACACCGTCATTACTGTACCCATGTCCAGAAGCGAGGACCCGCTTACTTAGCCGGCAGCTTCTCATCCACATACTCGTAGTGCCCCCGGATGGGACCGACTAGCTGGTAAATATTAAAATAGCTCATGGAGCACAGATGGGGTGGATTAGGGATGGGGAAAACCTACCGGTTTTAACCGAAAACTGTTTTTTTGTTTCGGTTAACAAGTTTTTCGGTTATTTTTTGTTTCGGTTAACCGGGTTTTTTTTTATCCCGGCTATAACCGGTTATTTTCTTAAAATCCAATAACCATGTTAAAAAAAAACCGGATCGGAAAATAGGCTCAATTTCAGGTTTGATTAGACTAAAATTTACCAAGCTATGAAGCTTTGAATTTCATCATCTTAGGCCAATCAACGACAACGGCTTCCTCCAGGCGTCTGTTGGTTGGCAGACTACTGAAAGAATTTTTATGAACAGATAAATATTGACCAATGTTTTCCTGTAAAAACAGTATTAATAAAAAAAATTTGTCTACAAACGGCTTTTTTATAACCCCCCCCCCCCGTAAAACCGGTTGTTTAAAAGTCGGTTATTTTGAGCGGTTATAACCGCTAGGTTAAACAGGAGGTGAAAAAAACCTGAATAACTGAAAACCGGTTATGTTTGCAATAACCGTCATCCATAGGATAAATATGTGTGCCTTGTTAGCCGGCGAAACACGTCTCCTCATTCCTAGGCAATGAAATCTTGGGCCAGGTATTTTAAGGTATGTTACGTGGACGATCAGAGCAATATTATGGATGAGTTAAAATCTGCTAATTACCCTATTGACAAAATTTCATTGGATAAATGTTAAAAATAATCCTTAATACTGTTGCAAGTTGTCCTTGATATCTTTTAACTCACCAGAGAACTAAAAAAAGAATGTAACTAGTACCGTACATCGTCATCGTAGCTCAAAAGGTAGAAGCGCCCGTGTTCCAAGTCACAGGTTGCACATATATGTTTTTCCCTGCATCCTCTTGGCCACATGACTAATATTTTTGAGGATTTAAGTTTCGGATAATCTTTTCCTAAAACCTATGAATGCGAAAATCAATTTTATATTTGATTTTACTCCTTTTTCCAAATATGGTTTATTATCCGATAAATTTAAAATAACTCTTAATGTAAGTTCCATCTCTCAAACTTACACGCATTCTAATTTTTTTTAAAAAAAAGAATAGAAACATGTTTTAAAAAACAGTCTTTCATGAGTGTGAAAAGTAATTTTTTTTATTTTAATTTTTCTCTACATTTTAGTTTTTAATTTAGAATTCATTATTATAAAGTTTTTCAACAATTATTCCTTAAATTCACAAGCAGATGGCGCCATTGGCATAAAATAAGTTAATCGGTTAACCGATAATTAAGTTCTAAAATTATTAAAATAGTGTAGTGCCATCAGGAATGCACGAGTGTACAAATTAACAGAATGAAAAATAACTGTAAGTTACATTTTGTGCATTGCTAAGCATCAGAACATCAGAAACAAACCAATTAAGCTGAAACATCATGTTTTTTTACAATAACTCTGTTAGGATGCACAGCGTCCACATTGTAGCGAGCGAAGCGAGCAAGGTTTGCTAAGCAATTCTCCTGGGGTGGGCAAGCGTTAGCGAGCAGGAGGCAGAGCCCCCTAGTACATTTATATTCACTGAAGTTTTGAAGGAAAGACGAAACTGTAAAAATAAATATGTAGTATCTAACGAAAGATATTAAACGATATTTAATATAATGCTGGAAACATTAACTCGTTTAAATGTAAGCTTTCTGTACTCAAGTGAGTATTTTGAATTCAATAACGACTAGGAAAGTTAATTATTCCAGTAATATACGCTGATTTACCCATTATATCCATTATATGCTAAAACTATTATTTCATTTTTTCACAATATTCTCTCAGAACAAAGAAAGCGTTCAGGCATAATAATTGAAACAAAATGTTAACTTCAGATTTAAATTTCACCAGTAATTTTTAAAAATGACCATATAGAGGTCATTTGAAATTGTAGAGCAATATTTTTAGAATAGAATTTTCTTCATCTCAGCGAATTCGTATTGAAAAAAAAAGTATTTATAGTCATTTTCGATCAGCCTCTTCTTTTCGTCAAAGTGGAATTTTTCAAAAAGTAATGCATATATCGATCTGAAAATTTAATCGCATATTCCATCCTATATAACACATACTGCAGTAAAATTGCAAATATTTCGCTAAAATTGAAAAAAAGATAATAAATAAAACGTGGAGATTCGTCAAAATCTGGAGTTCGAATTTTATGACGATTACAATACTTTCTCTTTATATACTTCGTATACGAGAAAACAAAAATGAAAATATTTTTGTAAACTTAAGTTTTTTTAAAAAAATTATTTAAACCTGACCTAATTAGGCTATTTTAACGATCGACGGCTCATTTTATAGGTCTGTTTTAAAAACGTAGAACTTTCCTATTTAAAGCTTTCCTCTTAGATTAATAGCCTTTTATTTAAACGCGAAAAACTGATGGTTCGAATTTCCCTCCCCCCTTATCCGGTCTGATGTCCGGACACAAAATATAGTGCTATGTTTTGTATGGCTGACCCAACAACTTAAAGCAATAAAATTGTTGTTATGTGTTTTCCCACAATTTGATACTTTTCATGAGTATTCGGTTGAAGTAAAATGTCACCGCACCATATCTAACCAATTTTATATTGAAAGTTTTTCCGATAGCTGCAATTGTTTAGAAGTTAGCGGGTGAAAAGTGATTTTTAACCCCTAATTTCAGCTGCTTTTTAACCTAACCTTGTGATAAAGGTTGTTGGAAATCTCCCATCGGTATCATTCTCTTCTACGCTGTTTCCTCCTCATAGCTCCAACTCGCACGAAATAAGATGAGGAAATGGATCCTTATATCTCCGAACAAATGGAATCTACGTAGGTGGTTCAAAAAGTAAGGTAACAAGAGATCTCAAGAGTGCACAAATACCTGTGCGAATGAAATTCTATGTCTCGATAGAATAGACGATCATAACATTCAAACGCCACCGGTAGATGGAGCTAGTTGTGCCGGAGCTGTTAGGCAATGGCGGCGTTGACGGATACATGGTCGGCGATTGAACAGCGAAGTGTAATAAGGTTTTGCGTTTAAAGAAAAAATCCCCAGTTGAAATTCATCACCAACAAGTGGAAGTTTATGGAGCTAATGTAATGTAGGTGTGGTTTTGGTGCAAAGGACTTGAACTAGGCAGAACAGATGTGCGAGCCTTGGAAAGGTCAAGGCAAGCAAGAACGTCTACCACAGCCCGGATCTCGTCCCAAGTGATTTTCATCTCTTCGGACCGTTGAAGATGAACTTGGCAGGTCGCCATTTCAGAAGAAATGCCGAAGCTCAGGAACTAGTCGTTAAGTGTCTCTGTGACCTGGACCTTGATTTCTTCTATGCGGTTTCGACAGATTGGTTTACCGATGGCACAAATGCTTCAAAAACCATGGTGACTATGTGGAAAAGTAATGCGTACCAGTGCCTTCCTACCTTTGTCTATCTCTTTGATTTCGTGAATAAACCTTTTCTCACAGAGGACTTGTTATTTTACTTTTAGAACCACCCTCATACATTCAAAACATGGCTTGTCGATAGGAATTTTTGATTTATTAGGTAAAACGAATAAAAATATTTCTTTTCATGATAATATTTTCAAATGTTATCAGAGGAAGTCCTCAAAATGTGGAAATCAAACAAGCACGAATGTTCTCTCTTTGATCTACATTATGTTTTGTGTATAGCGAAGAAACTCGAGTACACATTTAGACCTTTTTACTCTCTACCGATTGAGACCAAAATTTAACCCAGATCTACAATTTTGATGCCAAAAGAGCATACCCTAGTTCATTTATCTGGCGTCTTAGGTTTCTGAGTTATCGCGTTCACATACACATGAGTAGACAGACCTAATGACCCATTGACAGATTTGGTCCAAAATTTGAGAGAAATCTGCAATTTTGGGGATAAAACCATATGTCAGAATTCATCTATTTTCTGTCTTTGGGTTTTTGTGTTAGCGTACTCACACGCACACAAATGGACAGAGATTTCCTCTAGACGGATTCCAACCAAAATCTGTTACAGGTCTATAATTTATAGATATATAATTCAACGTCTGTTTGATTGTGTGTTTGAACCTTATACAATTTCACACCTCTAGATGGATTAGAAAAAAAATTTGTCACAAATATTCCTTAGCACCTACAAAGATTACCTATGCTATTAAAAAGTTGCTACCCCCTCCTAAAGGGGTGAAAAGGGGGTTAAAAGGATTAATGTTTTTCCGCCATAACTTTGGAACCTATCATCTGACAGAAACTATTTTTACACTATCTTAAAATTTAAAAAATAGCTTTTCAGTGACACCTGTCCCATTTCCATACACCCTTTCCTCTCTTTTTT
>BGPR01000788.1:245928-290590 GCA_013235015.1 Araneus ventricosus
TCTATGTATAAGCTAAGTTTCACGATTCTATCTGCAATACTTGCAGAGATATATTTATTTCTAAATTTAAAGGAGCTTCTGAAAAATTTAATTGGAGATGTCTATTGCAGAAATGAAAATTTACTCAACACAGAAAAACTATTTGTGTAGTCCAATCATCCAATCGTTAAGACGTGAAAAAATTTTGCCAATCACGCAAATTGTTAATCCGTCTCATAGGTCGATAGTTGCAACTATCGACATTGTAAATAAGGTATGGAAAATTTGAGAAAGTGAAAATTTATGGCATCACGAGTAAGTAGCCTAATATAGAGCAAGAGAATTAAATTATTTGCTTTCAGTGGTGTGTGTATTATTAAGCTTCACCTAAAGTCAGTGGCGGCTAGTCTGGGCTGCAAAGTTGCAGAACTCACTTAAATTATTTTTTAAATTTTTATTTTCGTTTTTATTCCTATTTGCTTATTTTTCCACTCTGAGAGTACGATAATATGTTAC
The DNA here is from genome assembly GCA_013235015.1 of Araneus ventricosus. Lineage (NCBI taxonomy): Eukaryota > Metazoa > Arthropoda > Arachnida > Araneae > Araneidae > Araneus > Araneus ventricosus. The sequence continues at coordinate 246,424 of BGPR01000788.1, forward strand.
ACTCCACAGTTTTGGAAAGCACCAAAATTCGCTTATTGCGCACAGCAAAGTGATGTGAAGGGCGAAGGCGAAAAGATAGCCTTTCTGTCTTTGGACTTAGCGAGAACTGGATTTTCGGATACTCCTGCTTAGCGCTCGGCCAACTGATGCTGTTTCTTTTCTTTCTTTTTTCCTTCCCCCTCCCTCTCAATCTCACTTAAGGTTCGCCTTCGCGCTCTTATTTTGTTTTTCTTCGATTTCTCTGTCACTGGCTGTTTTTAGGTTTCGGATTCACTTTCATGTTGCATCAACGGGAACTTGAATGGTTACTATGTGTTCGTTTTCTGTGGTTAGAAGTCACTCAACGGAAAAAGATACGCCGGTAATTTTCTAAAATACAATTCAGATAATTACAATTACAAATTTGAGCTATTTAAAGGTAAAGCTATTTTTGAAAAATTGTATTTCTATTGTAATCGATTAATATTTTTGTGGCACTGCTTGTTTCTCCGCAGATGAACCGCCACTGCTTTGGATAATTGTCGGAGATTCACAGTTTGAACTATTTTTGTGAATACATCGATTAATATTATATAATCGACCATTTTAAAAAATTAAATAAGAATTAATAAACGCATTATTTCCTGATTCCGCCTTTTTAATAACTTATTAAAATATGTGTATTTTTCCTGAATCGCTCATAAAATTGCTCGATCAAACAGTAGTCAGGGGAATGAAAAAGTTGTCTATTTCATTGAATTTGCCTTCTAATATCTATGTAAGCTTTGCAGATAAAAGCGTTCAACTTTGTATGTTCATAGATAAATGTAACTGGAGCATTTTACTAATTGGCATGTTTACTCTATGGAGGCCGTTTAAAAATTTAATTTTTTAATCTTTTAAGTATCAATCCCTTCAAAAGAGAAAACGTTTTCATTAAAATTCCCACCTTGGTGAGACTTCGTAATTAGAAGTATATAGTAACTAGAAGCAATATTTAAAGAAATAAACGCTTGTTCCACTTTTTGGGACACCATGTATACCTTAGAAAGGAATCAATTGTCAGCGACCACTCAATATGCCAATAGGAGGAAAAGTATGATTAAGCCAAGTAAAAAAGTAATGGATATAATTCTTAAGTATTTAAAACATAATTGACATATCTGAAAATCAAAATTTTGATTTAAACACTGACACTGTCACCAATATTCCGTGAAACCAAACTAAATAAAAATGTTGATTAGAAAGTAATCCAAGCATGAAATAGATGCGCTTAGTGAAAGATTTCATCTCGTGTATATAGAATGCTAACCTAATTTGTGTCTGTTGAATTCCCAGACAGAATTTTTTTAATCTGCTTTTGCAAAACTCAGTCTTCCTGTTAGTGCAAGAAAAAAGTTGCTCGGAAGAACTTTGAAGCATAACTAAATCCTCGAAGATTAAAGAAGCGTTAGGATATTAAAGACTTAACTGATGGTATTAATGATTTAATTTTATTGATCAAATTTTGCCCAAAATACGCAAAAAGTATATTGTGTGTGAGCATTTTTATTTTCTCGTGTACGAGGTATACAAAGCAGGGCCAGATTTCCTACAGGACCAACCTAGGCTATGGCCTAGGGCGCATGGGCAGAAGAAATAACAAGCATTTATGCATTTTACAGCGTTATTTTCAAAAGGCCATATAAAATTTTTTTTTTTAATTTACATTCGTTACAATAACTATATTGAGCGATACATTTTTTGTCTTCTGTGGACCTTATCGTCTTTTGCCCTTGAACCTATTTGCATTGAAAGAGATCTGCCTACTTCAATCACTCTCCAGACTTATTCACGGAAAAAAGCGCGAACGAAGAAGTTCTATTAATTATTTCAGACGACTTCAAGTAGGGGTGGGAAAAACCTACCGGTTTTAACCGAAAACCGTTTTTTTTTTGTTTCGGTTAACCGATTTTTACGGTTATTTTTTTTGTCCCGGTTATAACCGGTTATTTTTTTAAATCCAATAACCGGGGAAAAGAAACCGGATCGGAAGATAAGCTCAATTTTAGGTTTGACTAGACTAAAATTTACCAAGTTGTGAAACTTTGAATTTCATCATCTTAGGCCAATCACCGACAGCCTCTTCCTCGAGGCGTCTGTTGGTTGGCGGATTGCTGAAAGAGTCTTTACGAACAGATAAATATTGGCCGATGGATTGATTTCCTGTAAAAACAATATTAATAAAAAATTTTGTCTACAAACAGCGCTTGTTTTTTTATAAAAAGAACCCGATAACCGGTTATTTCAAAACCCGGTTATTTTGAGCGGTTATAACCGCCAGGTTAAATCGGAGGTAAAAAAAAAAACCTAAATAACCGAAAAACGGTTATTTTCTCAATAACCGCCCTCCATAATTTCAAGAAATGGAGCATTTTTTAAAATCGTTGTTATCATGTTATTTTATAAGTAGTGTAATTTTGTATTAAGCGTCCAAACACGTTTGGAGCACTTTTTTTTAAAAAATTGTGAAATAGAAACACCAAAATACGTTTTTTAGATTCGAATTTAATAAAGATTAATATTAGAGTATTTTTGAATATAAATTATTACAAATTTACAAAAATCTTGAATTTTTGCTGCTTTTAAGAGGAAATTCCCCAAAACTTCAAACATTCTAGAGGTCAAACTTTTGTAATAATTCAAATAAAATTAATACTAAAATAAACTGCATACTATGGACTAGTGCTTGTACTAGAATCTTAACATTCTTTGGATAAATAAAAATTTTAGAGCTAATCGAACAATCATTATAAGATTTTCAGCAAATTTTTTATATCATTTTTCAAATAAAAGACCATAATTTAAAAAATATTGTTACAATATATATTATTCTAGTACATTCACTAGAGAAACATTTGAAGAAAGTGTTTACAAAATTTCAGAACAATCGAATGATAATATCTTGAGCTATCATGTTTCAAGTGTGAAAAATATGCATAAAATCTAATTTTGAGAAAAATCAAATTTTAGTTTTTCCACGCGCTTAAATTAAGTATCTAAACTTTAAAAAGAATTCCTAAAAATATACTAACACCATATTAACTTGAAAAAATGCAGTTTAAAAGAATTTTTGATAGGTTTCTGTCCCTTTAAATGACAACTTCCGGTGAATTAAACGCCCACTTCCGGTTTTCGGTTTGTTATAAAAGAATTAATATCTTGTCTTCTAATTAACGTACCGACAAAAGTAAATATATTTTAGAAAGGTAAATGAATGAACTATCCAAAACATCAAAAATTAAAAAAAATGAGAATTTTGGTCGAAAATCGACTTTTCAACGGTTCGGATACCTTAAAAATTTAATGTGATTCAAAGATTGTATTAGGTGCTTATATGCTTCAAAATTAAACTATTGTATATTAAATTGAAAATTATATATTAACTTTATTTAGAGGGGAGGGCGCAGAATATATTTGGTCTTGAGCGTAGAAATGTGTAAATTCTATCCTGATACAAAGAGAAAATACTGTAACCGTGAAAAAAAATTCGACCTCGAGATGTTGATGAATCTCAGTGTCATAGACTTCCCTGTAGTTTAGAATCCGCAAATACCAATTTTGGGAATTATATCTGTTTATAATAATATCACCCTTTGTTCTACAATTAGTCTAAACTTCTATAAGACAATTAGTCAGTCATTAGATACTTAAATATACTAAATTCTCTTGTACAGTGAATGTATTTAAATCGACTTTGGCATGACGTTTCATCACTGAATGAAAAACACGGATTGTATTTCATTCGAATTCGAGGTTTCATTCAAATTAATTGCCATGAAAGACACATTATCTATCAGCTGATTCGTTCGCAATGACTGGTTTTAGTCCGTCCTTCCTGCAGGAAATAAAAGCCCCTGAACTTTGCTAATTGAATTGCCGTAATTCACGTGGACATTTTCAAGGTAAAAAGCACCATTGCAGGTCACATGTGAACAGCATCCGCCGTGCAATGACCTCGCTCCGTCGCATTGTGTGATTTATAAGATAGCTTTGTTTGAATCACGCTGTCTGCATACGCTAATGAATTTATGAGACGTCTCCGAGGCTTCTGGTGAAGAGTTTCAGTTCGGGTTTTTCGAGAATTACTTGCGCTAAAATGTGTCGCAAATGAAGCAGTTAATACAATTTATTCTCACGAATTATTAACTGGTAATGAATTATCTCGTCAATAAATGTATTTGGCATTTTAGTTGTTATAAATTTTTGGCGCTGATTACGATTTTTACTTTCTCGTATACGAAGTATACAAAGAGAAAGTATTGTAATCGTCAAAAAATTCGAACTCGAGATTTTGACGAATCTCCACGTTTTAGACCTCCCTGAGTCCGAAAAACACAATTTTGGAATTATGTCTGTCTGTGAACACGATAACTCGAAAACTATTAGAGCTACGGGTATGAAATTTGGTATGTGGTCTTTAAACATCATTTGTAGGTTTCTATCAAATTTTGGACAAAATCCGTCAACGGGAAGTCTGTATGTATGTATGGTCATGTGAACGCTATAACTCAAAAACTTGAATAGCTAGATGGATAAAATTATATACACAGTTTTATCGTCATGGATGTAGGTCCGTATGAGTCGGTTTCTACTCATTAAGGTGCTGTGTTTCTTTTAAGTAAGGAATAAACATTGGCCTTATTTCCGATTCGTAATTGTTATTTTTCCTTTATTTTTCAGTTAAAAACTTTCAGAAAATTTTAAAAAATGATGTTCCGATTATCCGAAATTCCGGATTCCCGGGATTCTACTTATAATACTAAACTTACTTCTTTAACCATTGAAACAGAACCTCTAGTTGTTTTTGAGTTAAATTTATTCCAAACATTCGATTATGATTAAATTGAGATATTTTCGAATTTTATCGTACAGCAACTTGTGTTGAGAACAGACAACTCTGTTCGTAGTAACTTTTACCCTCTAACTGCTTATCCCGCGATTTTTGCTTGTAGGAAGTAAGTCTGTTTTCTGCTGCATCCTGCGATTTTCTCAAACTAATGTGTTTACTTACTATTGTTATTCTTTGGAATTATGCTATATTATTAAAGCTTTGCACATAAATAACAATTCGCTTGGTTCAGCGGTACTTGAACATGTTTTCAAACTTTGCATCTAAATAGTGGTTTAAAATAAATCAACGGTCAAAGCGGTTTAGCCTACAAGGGAATTGTTAGACTGAATGAAGTGTTTGTTTATCAGAAGAAAAATAATTGATTAGATTTAAGTGTTTATGTAAATAGGGAGAATCGAATTCTGGATATGCAAAGAATAATTTCAAAATAAAGGACGGATATTGTAGGCGAATGAAGGCAGTGTCATTAAAATCCCAGATAACAAAGAAAGCTTGTCTAAAAGGTTTTGGAAATCTTGTCATCGGCAAGGGTAAAGGGTTGTCACAAAGGTTTCCATGATAAGGGTTGAATCTTTCGGCAAGATAGCGGAAAGGTTCGCTAGTCAACAAGGTTTTCTGTAAGATTTCCCCAAGCTTTTATTACAAGCTTGTTTCAGGCCTTTCAAAAAAAAAGCCCCCTTCCCCCCTCCGAAGCCGTACTCCTACAGAGGGCCCAACCTCTTTTTTAATCCCCCTTTTCTGACGTCATTTTCGTCCAGCCTAGAGTTATCAGAAATGTCAATTAATTAGAAATCTTAATTAATCAAAGCTTATAATTTTTAATTTCAATTAATTGAATTAATCTAATTTTTAATTGAACTTACTTATACGATTATGTTGTAATTGGGGACAAAAGTTTAAAATCCTCAGAGCCGGGGATCGAACCCGCTTTCATAGAGTTGGAAGGCAAGCGCACTAACCACTATACCGGACGGGGCTACGCACAATGCGACAGGTGGTTCATAAAAAGCTTTCCTACGTCAATTTTGCGGGAATGGTTTCCGAACCGGTTTGCGTGGAAATGTTTTCGCGGACTTGTCGTTCAAAGATTGTCGGTGAGGTAGTTCATGAAAAGCTTTCCTTGCGGCAATGGTTTCCGAAACGGTTTCCGCGGACAGTCTATGGGAAAGTGAAATGGCAACCTTTCCGCAACCTTCTTTGCTATCTGGGATTGTTTTAAAGAATTATCGTAAGAAATATGCCTCTACACACGCACACTCAAAATAAAACAATCATATCTAACGGGGTTCCAAAAGAGAAAACAATGTCCTAATAAGAGATATTATCTTTTTCCACAAAGTTATGGGGTATGTTTGGTTGAAGCGGTTGGTAGCGTGGATAAATATTATAGAAACTTCCGCAAAGCAGAACCCATTGACACATTATATAGTAATTTTAATTTCTCATAAACGAAGTATACAAAGAGAAAGTATTGTAATCGTCGAAAAATTCGAACTCGAGATGTTGACGAATCTCTACGTTTTAGCCTCACTGAATCCGAAAAACACAATTATGGAATTATGTCTGTCTGTGAACATGATAACTCGAAAACTATTAGAGCTACGTTGATGAAATTTGGCATGTGATCTTTACTCATAATTTGTAGGTTTCTGTCACATTTTGGACAGAATCCGTCAACGGGAAGTCTGTCTGTCCGCGTTCATATGAACTCTATAACTCAAAAACCTAAATGGTTAAATGGATAAAATTTGGTACACAGTTTTGTCATCAGAAATGTAGGTCCGCATAAAAGTTTGGGCCAAATCCGTCAAAGGGTTGACCGTCTGTCGCTGTATATAATCGCATTCTTATGAACGCCGTAACTTCTTAACAAAATTACTTAGATAAATGAAATTTCTTATGTAGTCTTGAAATACCAATTGTAGATTTGTCTCCAATTGTCGTTTAAATCGGTTTAAAAAAGGCGTTGAAATTGATATTCGGTTTTTTCATCATTCTAACGACGCAAAAGCCAGTGGGTCTTCCCTAAACTTTCTCGTATACTCCCTAACATAGGTGGAGAAAAAAATAAGCCAAACAGCAGTAAAACGCGCCAAGCTGTCGCGACATTTTTTGTGTCATAGTATGGCAAAGAAAACCAAATATGCAATTTAAACGCCTTTTCTTCAACCGATTGAAGCGAAAATTGGACACATATCTACAATTAAGATTGAAAGTCCGTACACCAAATTTCAGTTATCTAAGTCACTAGAAGATTTGCGCCCGTCTAAGGCGGGTTTTTAGCTAGCCAACAATATCTCAGATCGCAAAATCCAATAACAGCAAAAAATGCATTACCACATAATAAAATAAAACTAAACGTAAATCAAATATACAACTCTTTTCGAGAAAATGTTTCTTCATTCTGTGAGTCACTCGAATGAAAGCAACATATCAAACTTATAAAAAAAAACACTCGAAGAGTTGGAAAAGAATTTGACAATGAGCAAAGAAAGGTACGGTAAAGAAACGCACGTATCGGTCAGGCCTTATTTCTTCGCGTCGTAGAATGGTGAAGACAGCGAAAATGAAACTTGAACGCCTTTTTTTCAACCGATTGAAACAAAAATTGGACACAAATCTACAATTAAGGCTAGAAGGCCACATACCAAATTGATCTAAGTGATTATATTAAGGAGTTATTGTGTTTACGAATATGCGAATAAACAGACCAAAAGACAGTCAACCCTTTGACAGATTTGGCCCAAACTTTTATACGGTCCTGATGATAAAACTGTGTACCAAATTTTATCTATCTAGCTATTCAGGTTTTGGAGTTATGGTGTTCACCTGAACGCGGACAGACAGACAGACAGACTTCCTGTAGACGGATTTGGTCCAAAATTTGATAGAAACCTACAAATTATGTGTCAAGATCACATATCAAATTTCATCCCGGTAGCTCTAATAGTTTTCGAGTTATCGTGTTCACAGACAGACAGACATAATTCTATAATTGTGCTTTTCGGACTCAGGGAGGTCTAAAACGAGGAGATTCATCAAAAGCTCGAGTTCGAACTTTTTGACGATTACAATACTTTCTCTTTGTATACCAGAAAGTAAAAAGGTGTGAACGATGGAGCGAGCGTTTTCCCCACCTTAGGGAATACCGCACGTTTTCTGCCGCGCGGTTTATTTTTTACCCTTACCCGTCTATTAATATGCGAAAAAGTTTTGGGGAGGTCACTCCCGCTGGTTCTATACATGTTTGGCGACAATTTATAAAGAAGATGTCTTGTAAGTTGGCGCACACCATTCATATCTCTCTTAACACATACATCAAATATCGCTGTTATGTACATCTGTACTTCTCGTACTGGAATTCTGACGAGCAAAGTATCTTAAGCCTCTGAGTGCTTATCCCGCGATTTCCGCGGGTTTGAAGCAAGTCCATTTTCTGCTGCATCCTGCAATTTTCGCAAGCTAATGTGTTTACTTAGTGCTATTGTAACGCTGAAAGATATTATACTAATAAAGCCTTGCATGTAACTAACAATTCGTTTCATTCAACAGTGTTTGAACATGTTTTCAAACGTTGCATCTAAATAACGATTCAAAAACATTCGGCAGTCAGATGGTTAAGATGGTCATTCACCACCGCTCCTTTTCCTGCAAATAGCGTGGACCCGTTTTTTAATCCATCCATTGAGGCAGATCAATCATGGCCGTTCCACGCAACGCAAATCCATCCAGTACCAGTCACTCCGATCCCCGCCCTCTCCGATTTCCTCGGTGAACCATGCGCCACAAGTCCCTCCCACACACGGAACTACGCCCTCTGGTGTTGATTTACGTCCCGGCAGTCCAAAGGGAATAATGGATATCAGGACCTATCAGATATCCAACGTTCCATTCCACACTGCTCCGATTCTGACAAGCGCCCGGGACTCTAAAGCTGGGCATTCACCAGCAGTCCAATCTATTCCATTTGTACCAACAACTGGTTTGTATTCTACTCATTTCTGTCGATATATTTAGGCAAGTCATTCACGGATGTTCCAAAGTGCACTTCCCCCTACTCCTTCTCCCATCAGACTGACTCCCACTCACTTCCCCACCCCCAACGCTTCCCCCCACACGGGTGATTTATCGCCGTCTCAAAGAATCACATTTTATTTTTATGGCCTTCCATTCCAATGGATAACAAATTCGTTTGAATTCCAACAGCGCTGCCTATCTGCGCCAATTTTCATCGGGATTTCACATTGTCGAAAGATTTTCCCTTCCCGTGTTCCAAAAATAGTGGAGTGGAACAGCGGTGAATGTCCCGCTTAAAGCTGGACATTCGCCATAGTTCTGTTCCAATCCATTTGGAAGGCTTCTTAGCAGACCGTTTCCATTTTCAGCCCATAAAATTTGGTGGGTCATTCACAAGTCGGACTGCGCTAACCGCACCTACGGGCAACGCGATCCTCTGAGCTACTGCGCCTCCTCCTCCCCCGCTTTCAAAACAGGTTCCCCCGCCCTGATTTTCCCAAACTGATTCCCAACCACTCTCCCTCTCCCCCATTTTGTGGTTTACTTTCTTGTGAGAGAGGCTCAGTCCACTTAACCGACTATCGTATTTCAGTTTTATGGCCTACTGGGCCGAATGAACATCCAAACCGGATGGAATTCCAACTTTTCCCTATGTCTGCACCATTCCTCATCGGTTTCTTACATTGACGAAGGGGTTTGACATCCTGTGTTCCAAAAAAGTGAAGTGGCCTAGTGATGAGTGTCCCTCTTAAATGACCGCGATAGCAGCACAGGACCTGGCCTATAACCTGGCCTGTCACCTAATGCCCATCACCGGCCCGGGCAGCAGGAGTTACGTTCCGTCATCGGAAATGTGGCCATCATTGTTACTATATCCTGAGGAGAAGTGAGAACTGCTTACTTATCCGGCGAGTTCTCATCCACGTATTCGTGCTGGTACCTCCCGGGGGTCAGACATAGAGATCTACCATATTATTCGCAATCGTTTGTAACCGAAAAAAATTGACGCCAAAAAGCGAGTTCAGCATTTTCTTCTTGATTTGCAATTAAGTAATTGCAAAAATTTATGACTCGTATCATTTGTATTCACTCAGTTAAAGCAAATCTCGTGTCTTTGTTAAGCCTTGTTGCAACGGCGTGTGGCTTGGACAAACCTCGAGGTTCGTAGTTGTGGACTGTGGTCGGTGGAATTCGAACAGTCGTGCTGTTCTTACAGAGTGTGGTTTTGGAAATATCTCGACAGAGCTCGAGAGAAAGGAGGCAATGGCGCCGTCTGGTCCTTTGATGCGCGAGCTATTTACCGCTACAACGCGGGAAACCACAGACGCACTTACAAGCCCACGAGCCACATCGATTCTTCCCGTTCCGACGACAGGAAATAACGCGAACCGCGGACGAAACTCGTGGAAAGACAGGCCGTTGGAACGCATCTTCATTGTCGCAAATGTTATGAATACCAGTACATGCGGATTTCAAACCTTTTCGGACCTGTGTCGCCATCTGGTATCACTGGAGTAAAGTGCTTTTCTATGCATTTCCGCTTTCAGTTTGAGCTGGTGAGAGTTTGATGGGGCCTAGATGGCAACATGATCTGGATACAAATGAATAAGTTTAATTAATTTATTAATAAAGTAATTAATCTCAAATAAATGAAAACTTTTTTTAATACGAAGTGTTTCTAAGTCGTGTTTTGCAATTTGTAATTTTTTTTACTAACAAATATTAATTTGAGGCGGAAGGGATTATGGTGAAAAAACAATTTAGTGGTAGCATATAAATTTTTTAAAATTCCATGTTGTTGAAAACCCTATATCTTCTCGGCAGTGTTATCTGCGTTTAAAGACGTTTTCTTATTTCATGATGCGTCACTGTATCACTGATTATTCTGTTGTTTATCAATACTGAATTACCTGCCTGACGGGAAATTTGACAAATGTAGTATAATAAACGTGATTCATTCTATACAGTCAGTGACGATTTCATTCAATCTGTGTAATCATGTTATCATGCCGGTTCAATTCATCAGTGTCAATTCAGATTCATTGTATATCAACATTTTTTAGCTTTCACGTCATGATTTATTGTGATGCTAAAATAGGCCTAAAATGAATCTAATAAAGATAATAAAGTTAAACAGTTATCGAAAACATTAGATACGAAAAAATGATCTCTTGTGAAAAAACTTTAGTGGGGATTTTTCAGAATTTAATTTTATTTTAATGTTTGTTTTTTACTTTAAGAGTTAATGTTTTTTACTTTCTCGTATACAAAGAGAAAGCATTGTAATCGTTAAAAAATTCTAACTCCAGATTTTGACGAATCTCCACGTTTTAGACCTACCTGAGTCCGAAAAACACAATTTTAGAATTATGTCTGTCTGTGTGTCTGTATGTCTGTGAACATGATAACTCGAAAACTATTAGAGCTACGGGGATAAAATTTGGTATGTGATCTTTAAACATAATTTGTAGGTTTCTACCAAATTTTGGACAAAATCCGTCAACGGGAAGTCTGTATGTCCGCGGTCATGTGAACACTATAACTCAAAAACTTGAATAGCTAAATGGATAAAATTTGGTACACAGTTTTATCGCCATGAATGTAGGTCCGTATAAAATTTTGGGCCAAATCCGTCAAAAAGAGGCGTTCAAATTGCATATTCAATTTTTTCAATCCGATTCTCATGCGCATGCGTACTGGTAGCAAACTGTGCACGCGGAAGGATTACGTGACTTTGTCCTTGAGCCGACAAGAGTGGAAATCGGTGCGCATTTAATCGGTACGCATCTCTTTGAATTTGATTTTTTACCTAAATATTTTCTGATAGTCATTGGATCCTGGGTTACAGTAGGTTCGAATTTTTTTATCCACTCGGGGGGAGGGGAAACAGAACCTTTTTTGGGAAGTGTACGAGGAAGTTTAGGGGAGATCACTCCCGCTGGTTTTATATATTGCACTATAAATGTGAGAAAAATTGTATGAATATTAATTACGAAATTAATGTAATTTTCCATAATACCGTTTTTCGAGCAAATATCAATAAATTATTCGGAATAAATGGCAAGTTAAATGTCGTTATATCGAAATTCCCACTTAAGGGGTACCTCAAATATGGGGATGAGAACCTGCCGTATAAGGAAGCAGAGACTCGCTTCCCGGTGGGATATAGTAATGGTCGGGGTTGAATTACCTCCCGTCGATGACGGGTCGTACCTCTGTCTGAGGGGTCGTCGCAGGAGCCGCTCGTAATAAGGGCTATTATGCGAGGCCCACAGTGTCCGATTAATTGTCGCTTCTGCCGGGTCATTCAAGCAAATCCGAGTGGCAAGGCTGGTCGGAGTAATTCGTTTATGATTGTAATATCAAAGGATAAGTTTTGGAGAAGGTATTTCCAGAATGGGAAAGGAGAAATGAATTCTGAGACAGGATTAAGTTTTACTTATTTCATCTTGAGACTAATTAATTTTTATTGGAAATGTTTTAGAAGATCTTTTGACGTAGACTTACGTCTCTCCATAGTGGTCTAATGGTGTGTCGAGAAAGAAAAAAATGCTTTTCGTGCTAAAGTTAAACACCTATAGCTCTGTAACCAAATAACATAGAGAATTGGTTTTAGTTTCATTTAACAGAGAAAGGGATGCATTAAAGATTACACAAAGAATTTTAGAATTTGGAATTACGGTTTAGTCACAGTCGAGCTGCAAAGTTGGTGAAAATAACGAAAAATTTTGATGACGTCACAGCGACGTTAAACGATTAGAGCTCCGCAACCAAATAACATAGAGAATTGGTTCTAGTTTCAATAAACAGAGAAAGGTAGACACTGAAGATTGCAAAAAGAATTTTAGAATTTAGTAAAATGGTTGAATCACAGTCGAGCTGCAAAGTTCGAAATCGTGTTCAAAATCAAAGTTGAAAGTTCGTTTCAATCATGAAAAATTTTGATGACGTCACAGAAACCTATGCGCGCGCACGCAGACTATCCTAGCACATTAGGCAATTCATTCATCGATCCTACGTTCACGCGAAATATTACTCCAGAATTGTTGAATTACGTCGAATTTCGTGCTAAAGTTAAACGCTTATAGCTCCGCAACCAAATAACACAGAGAGTTGGTTTAATTTCATTTAACAGAGAAAGATGGGTATTGAAGATTTCAAAAAGAATTTTAGAATTTGTAATCACGGTTTAGTCACAGTCGAGTTGCAAAGTTGGTGAAAATCACGAAAAATTTTACATAGATAGAGTCACATAGTCACACTAGACTAATAGTCACTATAGAGTTAATAGTCACATAGAGCTACTTTAGTCACAGTTGAGTAAGATAAGTAAGTCTACGCTTCTCAATCCCAGCGGCCGTTTCGCAGAGACAGCCTAGCGTCGAATTTTTTGAAATGAGAACTTCAAACATTGACGGGGCTCACGTACGCGCAATTTATTTGTCTTTCTAAGTTTCAAAAAATAAATTCTCTCTCTCTCTTCTGATCTTAACCTTTGTTACAATAACATGTGACTTCAATTATAGCCAATGGCAATTCATCAAGCTGATTGTACGCAGAAAGTTACGAGTGACAGAATCACAATTGAATGACACAAAATGTGTTACTACGCGTCTCAGTGCTATATGAAATAGTTCCCGAATTTAGCACATTCATCGCTACGGGCGAATTAGATGCAAGCTCCAAGAAAGACAAAAAGTAAACTTTCTCGCTCTACATAATTTATAAATAAAAAAAGAAAGAGGTTAACATATTCTGCGGACATCTATTTACATATTTAACTCAATAAATTTGTTATACAAGTCAAATTCTAGTGAGCAGCTAAGATTCCTGAAGAACGAGATATCTCGTCCGTAGCGATGAATGTGTGAAACTATTTCATCTTAAATGTAGAATTTCATTACAAAAAAGAATCGATAACTGGTGTTTAAATACGGTTAAAATATATCAATTATTTTTAAATATATCAGAATCATTAAAGACCATTTAACTAAACGAAACTTTCGCCATAAAGCCAACTTCAATCGTCACAGACTTGTCTGTTGAACTTCCGTAATCATGGCATGAAGTTTTTTCCCTTGGGTCTATGCTTCTGAAAGAAATGGTTGAGGTAAGAAGAAATTTTAGTTGTGATCCTTAAGTTGGAATTGATTAGTGATGGCTTTAATGAAATTCTGAGTTTTCCGATCAATTTTCTGTTGTGTGTGACTCCAAACTTTTTCGAGTAAATAAAAGACTTTTTTTTAAGTATAAAGAAGAAAGATTTACCAAATTATTTTTCTACAGAAGCTACAACATTCGTCTATCTGTCAAGAAATAAACTGATTTCGTGAAGGAAGAAGTCTGTTAGTTTCTAAACAATCTAATCTCAACAAGCCATTTTTTGATATTCTCACAGGAACTGAAAATCTGTCCAGAAAGTTGATTTTGTAAACATACAAACAAATGATAATCCTAAGGAGCAACATATGGTGAACAAGGCGAGTGGGATATCATATTCCAGTGAAGATCTTGTAGATTTTCCATCTCTGGTCTTGCTGCAGACAATATCATGCTTGAAAATAACCTTGTCTTGTCTTCTAGCATATTTATTTATTTATTAATAAAGAAAAGCACACTACAGAGAAAACTCCATTTACAGAGTGCTGACAAACACACAAAGAACAAAAGTCACAATGAGTAAATAAAAAATAAAAAAAAATTATGCCTTAGAAAGCAAAAAGTAGACCACAGAGAATACATAAAATCATAAAACTTATGCAAACGTATATATAATTAAAAACGAAAACACATAATCACAAAACTTTAAGACACACTATGACACCAAAAGCCGTATTATTTTTTTAAAAAAAATTTAAAGTTCATTTCCAAAAAGCAAGGGTCAAAAAGTCAAAACACGCAAACACCGAGTCTAATAAAAAAACACACCAGGAGTTTAAAAGTTTAAAAACGTAAATACACACTTGAGATTTTAAAAAAAATGCAACACTTAAGATAAAAATAAATCAAACACGGCGCCAAACACTGGTCGAATACATAAGAACACGGAAAATCAAATAGCATAAAAATCTAAAATGTTGTAGAAAGGCAAAATAAAACATATCATGTATTTAAAAGATGCAAACATTTCGACTTAAAAGCACCTAGAGACATATTAAAAATGTCAAGTTCATCAGAGAACGTGTTAAAAATTTTATAAAACCTATGTAACGAGAACCTGTTAATGTAATTAAGTTTTGTATCTAAATTTGGAAAGGAACTCTGGTTTCTTAAAAATCTGGCGGGCACAGCGAGATCTATTGAGCTCATTATATCATTACAATCAATTGAACCATTAATAACTTTGTAAACGAAAAGAACGCAAGAAACATCCGTCTGGAGGATAAACTAGGCATATTAAAAATATTACGTAGGAGTGAAGAAGATATATCATGCAAGTAAAATCCTTTTTTTTTTTGTAAAGTAAATATCTCAAGAAGTTGTTCTGTATTCGCTCAATAATTTCTATTTTGTTTCGGTAATTGGGATTCCAGATAATACTGCAGTATTCCAGATTGGAATGAATATGAGCGCAATACAAGACCTCAGGGTAATTTCACTATAAAATTCTCTGGTTCTACGCTTAAGAAATCCAATCCTGCGATATGTCTTGGAGACCATGGTATCGATATGTTGGGAAAAATCAAGTTTGGAGTCAAAGATGACACCAAGATCAGTGATTATATTTGAACGTGATAAAACAAGATTGTTAATTTTGTATACATGAATCAAAGGTTGAGCCTTTCGAGTGTAACCAAGAACACTACATTTTTCAATGTTCAAGTTTAATCTGTTGTCTATGCACCACTTAAAAAGACAATCAAGATCTCTTTGTAAAAGAACAGAATCTAAATCGGAACGTATTGAACCAAACAATTTCAAGTCGTCAGCAAATAAAAGACATCCAGAGTATTTAAAAACACAAGTAAGGTCATTAATGAATAAAATAAAAAGCAGAGGTCCAAGATTAGAGCCCTGTGGGACACCGGAAGTACTTCCAGACATTTCAAGTTTAATTATTCGTTCAAGTTCAATTCTGATTGTGTTTGTAAGGATTTTCATTGAGTAATGCTTCGGAATCTGCATCTTGAATTTTTTGAAGTTTTCCGTGCTCTTTGTTGTTTATCAGAATCTTCATTTTTAAAACGCCCAGAGTACACTTTGCCCGTTGTACTCAATGGAGTAGTGGCGTAGCAACCAGGGGGGGGAAAAGATTCCCGGGCGCCAGTTTCAGGGAACGCCATGGAGTCAAAACATTGCTGCGTTTATGCCAATTTTAAAGCAAAAAATGATTCGGGGGCGCCTTACGCCATTTACGCTTGTTAAGTCACTGATAACGACTGGTATGAAAGAAATCGTATTATTTGCCGGTTGCCACTTTCTCTCACTACGCCACTGGCCATGTTGACAACACATTGATGTGTTTATGTCACTTTTAAATTCAAATACGATGATAACACTGTGCCCTAACATCACAAGATGCTCTACAATATTGCTACGATATCTTCACGAAATATCGGTCAGCATTCAGAATATCGAGCAACTTCTCAAAAATATCGTAATCACTATACAGTAAAGCACCGTTTATACGTTTCTCATATGTCGCAAATCTTCGGTTATATGTTTCTCATTTATACGTCGTTCACATTTATACGTCATTTCATCACAGTCCCGATTCATTCGTATTCATTGTAATGATAAAAAAACTTCGTTTGTACGAAAGCTTCAGTTATACGCTTTTCATTTATACGTCGTTTCTTCACAGTCCCAATTCGTTCATATTCATTGTAATGATAAAAAACTTCGTTTGTACGAAAGCTTCGGTTACACGTTTCTCATTTATACGTCGCTTCATCACAGTTCCGATTCATTCGCATTCATTATAATGATAAAATACTTCGTTTATACGGCGGTCGTAAAGCTTCGGTTATACGTTTCTCATTTATACGTCGCTTCATCACAGTTCCGATTCATTCGTATTCATTGTAATGATAAAAAAAAACTTCGTTTATACGTCGCAAAGCTTCGGTTAAACGTCGTTTTCCTCAATTCTAAAATGTGAAAATTTCCTCCTTTCTAGTATGCGAACTGTGATACCGATATGAGACTTCGAAATTATTCGCAATTGATTGATTAATAAAAGATCCGGTGCTAATTGAAGCGATGATGAAGAAGTTATTCCACATCTCTTTAATGACTCAATGGACTCCATTGAAAAACTTCGAACTTATTTTTTTTGTCAAGAGAATAATGAAAGAACATTCAATAAATTTAATTCGATTCATAACGCTGTGCTTAATACTCACAGACAATCAGCACGTCAGACCTTTAAAGATTTTCTTATTTAAACGCTTACCTGCATGCACGTAAATCGTATAAGAATGAATAATTAGTACTCAAGTTATGAGTACTAGAGGTACGATTTTTCTTCTCACTTTGATGACAAATGGTTAATTTAAAAATTTAATTACTGATTTCCACACTATGTAGCATTATACTAGTACTACCTTAAAACACTTTAAAATTAATACTTTGAAATGAATTTGCATTAATAGCATTAAATTTCTAATGATCAAAGTCGTTTATTAAAGTTTCTATTATACGTCTTTTCATTTATACGTCGTTTGATATCAGACCCTTGAAAGACGTATAAACGGTGTTTTACTGCATTTGTGCTAATAGAGCTGGAACCGTTTACATATACTAAGTCGCTGATGACAATTGAGAGGAGAGGGGCGAAAAAATCTTCTTATGCCCCGGACGCCATTTACCTTCGCTACGCCACTGATTTATACACCCTAAATCAAATATATTTATGAAACCCTTTCTAGATGTATACGTTTTACGTAGTGTGTCATATTTCTGACACGTTCTTTCACTGTGCATAAATTATGAATGCAATGTTCTGACATCAAACAGCTCTCATAGCGAAGGAAATAAAAATTAAGCGTAAAATAAATATTATATATTCTAGCTGGATCGTTAATCTTTATTTGACTTAAAAGCTTCTACAGATTTCAAGAAAAACTGTTCCAGAAATTAATTATAGATGCTAATAATAGTTTAAATTAATAATTCTTAATTTTTTGGATGGAAAGGAAAAATAATTATGAGATTCCTGAGTAACCTTTTACACTAACCTTCTTTAAGTAGCCATTCTATTCTTTTATGGAACATAAGGCTAATACCTAAACAAATTAGTATCCATCAAAGGTATACTATTCTGAGTACAACGTAAATTACGTGAATTATAATATCCGATTTAAGCAGAACAACAAAAATTACAAGAACAGAATCTCGAACTTTCTAGTAGAATTTGGCATTTATAATTTGTGACGTTAAATGGCAACACTCATTACGGGATAATAGCATTGCCAGATATTTCATTTTCTCGAAGAGCGTTTGAGAGCTAAACTGTTATTGCTTTTTTCTTGGTTTTCATTAACGACTTTCATTTTGCTTAAAACTTCCAGTAAATAAATCTAGGTAAAAGAATAGGTAAATAAACTGAGCGGAATAGGAAAAACAAAAGTCGGAGAGTAAAAGGGTAATCTTTTCTATTTTTAGAATACGGAATGATGTCAAACAATAACGAGAGCTGTAATGGAACTTTTTAAGAGTGCAGCCAAATGAAGTCTCTTTTGGGTATTTTCCCTCTTGTACGGTAATTTGAGCCCTGTGCATTTTTCTTTTATTGTTTTCCAGAATCTTCGGAAGAACGAAAGAAAGTAAAAATGGCGGTAAAGATAAGTCTTTTCTATTTAACAGTTCTGAATCTTCCATTTACTTTTAAAGGCAAACAATTCTTTTCTCTTCCGAGATGAAAAGTGCCCCGGATAACGATGTTGTGGGTAATCACCGGTCTACCACGTTTCTCCGAGAGAAAAAAATGGTACACAATCACTTAAATATTTGTTTCTTTGTCCCTTCAGCTTCACCATGGTAACATTTGAAAAGAGCGGGCTCCAACAAAGACCAGAACAATAAAGGAATATTTGAATATAAATGCTTATACGACAGGAAAAGGGCTTTTGGTCGATGGTAATAGGTTTAATTGTCATTAGGCTTTCCTTGTGTGTATTCAAGTTGGATTCGTATTGCGTGCATATCGTCATGAACAGAATAAAATATAAGCGGGGCAATGGATAGGAAGCAAGCGAACAAATACCAATTTGTCATACAAGTTGCAACATCCATGAGAACGTTTTTATTGACGAATGACAAAAACTAATTCGAACACAGTTAAAAAAGTCTTTTTTATATGATGCCATTCAGTGACATAGGAAGAGCAATTCGTACCCGAGACATAGTATCTTTTTCTCTGTCCTTCTAGTCCTATAAAAAACGCAGCACCATTTTGTCATTGTGCTGCCCCCTGATATTGGCATTTATAAACTTTTCGTCCTATCTTCTGGTACAAAGTGAAAAAAAACTTTTTACATAATATGGTTGGGATCAGAACCATATCGAGGTGATCTTACACCCATGGCAGAATTTCCAAAACTACGCACCCACCACCACCACTAGGTACTACATTTTTGCTAATTTTTCTGGCCCTATATGTTCCCTCGACCTGGAGTTCGGTTGATACCAGGTTTCGCTGCATCAGGTACAAGTTGATACTGATACGCGCTTGTACCTGATACTTTTGTATCTGATACAGCCGACAACCGATCCCTTTCTGTCGGTACGGAACTGGGTAGTCGGCAAGCGGGTAGTGATGCGAGATTTCTTCCTTGACGATGCTAGCATGTATCATGTGTGTGTTTTTTTAAAACTACCTATATATATATAATTTCTTATTATTACCAGGAATAAAACTATTTCTGACGCATTTTTAAAAAGAATTTCTGGGAATGTTTATTAAGTATATAAGATTGATGAGATTTTCTATGATTAAATAAATATATTTTGCTCTAAGCATTACTTTATCCAAAACAAGTAACTCAAACAACAGAATTATTATTAGTAAAATAAATTGAACATAAAAATTAAATGCTGAACATGAATAGAATTTTCAGAATATAACCGATTTAAAAAATATAATTAAACAGAAACATATTATATAAAAACATAATAAGATATATAAACATAATATATATGTTATATATATTATAATATGTTTATAATAATAAATATAAACATAATAAATATTTATATTTTAAAATATAAATATACGATGAAGTACTTTAAAACAAACTGAAAATGATACTATCAGTGTTTTAAGTTTTAGAAAAGTCTTTACTTTTTAAAAATGCTGTAAGAAATAATGTACAAAATTAAAATTAGCAACTAAAGCTAAAGGTAACGAGCAATTTTGGAAGAGACGGAGATAATAATTTTTGAAGCTGAACGTCTATTAATATGTAGAGTTTAACATGAACAACTTAAAACAAAAAACATGAAATTTCTCTTTAATTAAGAAAAGAGGGAAGTAGGTATATTAACGAAAGTATAACATTGAGAACATACAAGATACAATAACAAAAGAGTTAAATATAGAGATAAAAATAATTCAATAATTATAGTTTTAAAAAAACTAATATTTTTACTTTGTTAGAAGATAATTTTGTTTCTTGTCATTTAAGATCAGTATCACTATCGAAAAAATGAGTTGTCATGGAACGGATGACACAATCATGCAAAAATGTTTTCTGGCTAGTTTTTTTTTAATACAGAAAATTGTACTTCTCTTCTCGTCACTATTTTAATCGCTCTTTAATAAGGAAGTACCTACCCACTTCGGGAATCATTCTCGATCGAGCTGTTTCTACACGCGTGTATGATGCTGAAATCTATCGTATCTTTTCCCACAAAATTAATGCATTACATATCAATCCCACACACACTAATCCCAGCTCGGGAATTCCGCCTTCCGATACACTTAACTATTTGTTTCTCTCCTTTCCAACCCCACCCGTCATGACTTCAAAACCAAGGCCACATGCACTTCATCATCATACCTCTATCGAAAACGGGAAGTTATCCCAAACATCAATCTGATATTTTGTATCATATGATACTTGTATCATGTTGATACTTCGTATAAGCCGAACGAAAAAGAACGCGACGGAAACGATTACTTATCGTTATCATTCGAGTCCGAGAACTGATACCGAGTACCTGATACTTTTGGTCTGTATCATTTAGGTGCATCTGATAGTTTCGCGTACCTGATACAAAGTATCAAGTTGATACAGTATCACCCAACCCTACCTCGACCCCACCCGGAAAAACTACCTTCCCACAATTTTTTTAAACACATATTTAGCAAATTTCATACCCTCATACATCAAAAATTGTCTTCATCCTGCCAATCACATGCTAGCAAAACGAAGTGCAGTTAATATTTGTCAGTAAATGCAACAACTAACAATTCCCTTAATTTTAAATCACTTACAGAAAGCTTATACTTGAATTCATTTTTACTAGTTGATCCCGCGCCGAACATCTGCGCTCCGTTATATGCATACCGTGATTTTCCTGACGCTTTTAGGAGGTTACGCTTAAAGGTTTCTCCTTGGAATTTGATGCGGTGGTAATAAACCAACATAGTTATGATCACTAGCTACTGCATCTATTTATTGAAGGTAACTTGTAAGTTACGAACACCGCATACAGGAATGCATGTACTAACTGGCTCGTGCAGGAGTGAGGGTATATTATGAAGCTCTAAAGAAGTTAACTCATAATAACAATAACAACTTTAATAACGTAACAAGATAAAAGTAAAGGCAAGGTGAATGATATTTAAATTAAGATATTGACAACAGAAACATAACTGATAACAGTGCTAGAAGAGAGAGACGACAGATAATGTCCGAGCCTTTATAGGACTCAATTCCTCTACTACGCATGAGCAAGAAAGTTGACTGAGTATGCAGGAATACGCTGTTGCCACACGCTTCTCTAGCCAAACTGGCGATTCAGGGCTCCAATAAAATTCGCCAAGACAAAAAAAAAAAAAAATGAA
The DNA here is from genome assembly GCA_013235015.1 of Araneus ventricosus. Taxonomy (NCBI): domain Eukaryota; kingdom Metazoa; phylum Arthropoda; class Arachnida; order Araneae; family Araneidae; genus Araneus; species Araneus ventricosus. Next base: position 268,326 of record BGPR01000788.1, read on the forward strand.
AAGTCGTAGAATCGAAATTTTAATAAACAACTTCGATTATTACGAATTTAACGCTACTAACGCAAATTCATTTAAAAGTATTAAAGATTTTTAAGATAGTACAATACTACCTATAGTAGGGGAATCAATAATTAAATTTTAAAATTAAACATGTGTCATAAAAGTGAGATCAATCATACCTTTATTGCATATCTCGAATAATTACACATCTCTGATGCGACATATGTGCATGCAGGTAGGCGTTTAATTAAAATTATCTTTAATTGTCGTCTGATCTGCTGATTTTCTACGAATATTAAATGGAGTATTATGAGTCGAATCAAGTAATTTGAATGTTTTATTGCTATTCTTTTTATATAAGAAATAGATTCAAAGTTTTTCAGTGTGTCTTTAAAGGAAGGTGGAAGTTCATCATCGCTTAAATTACCAATAGACAATTTGCTTTCTGTTAATTTATCAATTGTAAATAATTTCGAAATTATGATCATATTTATAACAGCTCGAATACTAAAAAAGAGGAAATTTTCACATTTTAGAACTGGGGAAAACGACGTATAACCGAACCGTTGCGTCGCATAAACGAAAAAATTTATCATTGCGATGAATACGAATGAATCGCGTCTGTGATGAAACGACGCATAAATAAATGTAAACGACGTATAAATGAGAAACGTATAAACGGCGCTTTACTGTGCTTATAAATAACAATATATTCAGGTCAAAAACTGTTAACCCGCATGATAAACTTTTACCTGTCTTAAAGTCTATTGGTTTTTATTCTTTGATTTAATGACACCTTTGCACCTTTATCATGCTTTTTTATACACATTCATTATTACTTAATCATTTTACTACGGCTTTTATATGCTTCTAACCTTTTGTCACAGTTGTATTTTAATCAAATACAAATTTAACTTTTAGTCTGGCGCAGCATGGTCAAGAATGGCTCTTGCTCCAATAAAACACAAACCAACCAACAACTGTTCCAATGGGCGAAAATGATTGCATACTTATGTAATATCCTTTTCCCTTTGCAGATTTCGATCAGGACGGTCGTCCGGATAACATCTCCTTCCTGATCAAGCGAATCAAAGTCCACACCCGGCCGGACGACCCGGACTACAGGTTCGTGGGCAGCTATGGCGTCGAGAAGTTCCTGGAGCTGTTCTCGGAGGACGACTACGACGCCTTCTGCCTAGCCTACATGTTCACCTACAGGGACTTCGAGGGGGGTACCTTGGGCCTGGCATGGACGGGAGACCTCAAGAACGCTGGAGGAGTGTGCGAAAAAAATGGAGTAAGTGGTGAAATCGAGCACTGATGCAATTTGAGAGTGACTTCCGAGATTAACCCCTTCTTGATCGGCGTCGCATGTCATGCGACAAAGAGACATATTGCATCATTTAAAACCTTTTATGTCACGGTGTTGCATATCTGCAACAAACCCAAAAGACTCTGTTTTTTGCACAGTAAGCTCTTCAAGTCGATTTCATTGGTTGTTGCAATACTGTCACACCGCAGTTAACACAAATGGTTCATATATTCCCCATGGTGGTGATACTGAGGTGATTTTTAAAAACAAGTTTCAGACGACACTTAAATATTTTCACTAGGTTGCTCCTGAAATTGCTGCAGAATTTAGTGAATTTTTTAGAGTGCAGAAATGTGGTGAAGGTCTTTGTTATAACAAACTAACAACTGTTTTAAAAACTGAAATTTTGAATTTTCATGCCATTTTGCATTACGTTTCAGTAATGCAAAAAGCACTTTTTTGGACAATAAATTTTTATTCTCACGTGCTAAATTTTTAAAATTATTTTTTCCACATGATTACATTGATATATTCCAACGTTTGAGAATTTTTTTTCCTTCCAAATCGGAGTTGTTGAGATATAAAGGGTTAAAATGAATTCGACGTCACTTACACGTCTCATTATATTTCGCGATTATTTTTTTGTATTTCTGAATATTGCTAAAAAATGGCGCAAATAGTCCTACTTTCTTCATGATTTCGCGGTGAAATTTTCCGCCTTGAATGGAAAACGTAATCATTTTGTCGGAGATTCCAAAAAAAAAAAAAAAAAAAAAAATCCGACAAAGAAAGTGTTAAAGATGCTCTCGTACTTACTGATAATGCTTGCAAACACATTTGTGAATGTTTCGTTCAAGGACTAAAGCATTTGCCGAATTTTCAGAAATATGAATATTCAGAATGTGATTTCGACCCAATTTCAAATATCTTGGAAACTAACGTGAAGTAATAGAAACTAACGTGAAGTTCCGATCCAGTTCCAAAATAGTCTTGAATGTTAAGCCGGCAATTCATTTGAAGGCTAGTCATGCCATTTGTCCTAAGCGCATTTTTTCCCCATCCATTTTAATCGAAAAATCCAGGCACGTCATTCACTTGAGGCTTCCAAGTGCTCTGGCGGTGGGGGAGCGAAGATCGCCCCCTACCGCTGCTCTTATATTCCCCCCATTTCCCCTACTCTCGGCAGATTTCCGATTTGATAGCCTCGAAGCGAAGATCCAATCTAGTCAGATCCTTTGATGTACCGTTTATCCTCGTTCGAGGCCTCAAATCAAAGGAATCGGCGCATGAAGTGCTGGAATTCGATTTCGTTGGAATTCCAGCTTCCCCTAGCCGCTATGCTAATTTCCATCGGTTTTTAAAACTGAAGATTCTTTTTACTTTCTCGTATACGAAGTATACAAAGAGAAAGTATTGTAATCGTCAAAAAATTCGAACTCGAGATTCTGACGGATCTCCACGTTTTAGACCTCCCTGAGTCCGAAAAACGCAATTTTGGAATTATGTCTGTCTGTGAACACGATAACTCGAAAACTATTAGAGCTACGGGGACGAAATTTGGTGTGCGATCTTTACACATAATTTGTAGGTTTCTATCAAATTTTGGACAAAATCCGTCCATGGGAAGTCTGTATGTCTGTTTGTCCGAAGTCATGTGAACACTATAATTCAAACACTTGAATAGCTAGATGGATGGAATTTGGTACACAGTTTTATCGTCAAGAATGTAGGTCCGTATAAAATTTTGGGCCATATCCGTCAAAGGGTTGACTGTCTGTCGGTCTGTATAATTTACTATTGAAACCAATCCGCAATCTCCACGCGTATGCGTATTGGAAGCAATCGGCTGTGCTCACGAGAGGAGCGATTACGTCAATTTGTCCTTGAGACGGCAAGAGTGAAACCTGTGCGATGGATGCGTTTTAATCGGTACGCATCTCTTTGAATTCTTTGCCTAGATATTTTTCAATCACTGTAATGAAAAACCTTCTGATAGTCATTGGATTCTGGATAACAGTAGGTTCGAATTTTTTTAGCCACGCGGGGGAAGGGGAAACGGCACCTTTTGGGGGAAGTATACGAGAAAGTTTAGGGGAGAACACTCCCGCTGGTTCCTTCCCTTGTTCCAAAATTTCCATTTTGGATTTGAAGTGAATTGCCTGCTTTAAAGTGATACATGCATACACACTCATAAATTTTCAAACAACCTCATTAGCGGAGCAAAAATTAAGCTATTTAATTTGGTTTATCGATATTTTAAAAATTAATTGCCGAGATCAGCTTGCTGTTGGAAGGAATTACACCACTTACGTTCCTTTTCCCGTACCGTTAACCTGAGTTGTGATTCACAGTAGCGCAGGATATTTTCGAGCAAGAGACTAAATTTTCTCAAGGGTTCAAGGTTTGGTTATGCCATGTTTAGTTCTGTTAATGTTCCTAAAAACTAGTTTTAGGGCTTTAAAAACTGTTTATCATTTCTGGAGATCTGCGCTTTCAATTTTTAAAAAATTTCAGTGCTCCTGATATGGTCATTTTATACAGGGTGGTCATAAATTATCGGACCCAATTAAAAAATTAATTAAAAAACTAATAATCTTACAACTACGGTTTTTTTTAAAAATGAGAGCGTATTTTAAGAAGTTTTTTCAGATAGGTAACACGTCGTTACGGTGGTCGTAAATTATTGAACACCTCCTATTTTTGAGAGCCATATATGCGAAACTATTAAAGCTAGAAGAAAAATAAAAGCATGTGTTTGTAAGGAATTTTACGCTCTTTAATTTGTTAAATCAATTGCAATTCGGAAACTAAATTGTTTTCGAGATATTCAAAAAAAACTAAAACGGAAACCAGAAAACGCGCATCGGCTTCTGCTGATCATTAGCCGTTACGTATGGAAATCCCTCCCTGTAGCGAATTTAGAGCACCGTAATGGTGCGCCACCTATTGGGGAAAAACTTTTTTTATTTTGCTGTCTCATTAAAAAAAGCAGTTGTGACATTATTAGTTTTTTTTAAATTAATTTTTGAAATGGGCCCAATAATTTATGACCACCCTGTATTATTATTTTTCTACTTAGATTTCGCATCGTGGATGTCTTCTTCAACTAAAATGCTTCAATAAATCAGTTCTCAAATTTTTTCCAATTAACCCTTTGCGGACAGGTACGGCTTATAAAGTGCACCAATGGGTCTGTACCATAAGCTGAGTAAAAGATGGAGAGCTCGCCACCTTTCTAACCTCGTATTAACATTCGTCCTACTTGCTCTTATTCCGATAGTTTCCACTGACAGTGAATCTCAATTCGGTCTGATCGCGCTTGAAAGAGCACGAAACGCTCTCCATAACCCAATCTGGCTGTCACGAAACGGTGGGAAATTATCCCTATAGAACAATATTCAGCTGTTTTGGAAGAATTAAGCTAGGAAATACCAGCTAAGGATGAATCGGATGCATTGTGAGGAATTTCACTTTATAGTTGCTGTTGCCTGCAGTAGATGGCGCGGCACAAGACTATTCTGTAAAACAGCCCAGTTGGCTGTCGCACATTTGGTGAAAGTGGTTTTTACTTTCTCGTATACGAAGTATACAAAGAGACAGTATTGTAATCGTCAAAAAATTCGAACTCGAGATTTTGACGAATCTCCACGTTTTAGACCTCCCTGAGTCCGAAAAACACAATTTTGGAATTATGTCTGTCTGTGAACGCGATAACTCGAAAACTATTAGAGCTACGGGGATGAAATTTGATATGTGGTCTTGAAACATAATTTTTAGGTTTCTATCAAATTTTGGACAAAATCCGTCCACGGGAAGTCTGTCTGTCCGAAGTCATGTGAACACTACAACTCAAAAACTTGAATAGCTAGATGGATAAAATTTGGCATACAGTTTTATCGTCATGAATGTAGGTCCGTATAAAATTTTGGGCCAAATCCATCGAAGGGTTGACTGTCTGTCGGTCTGTATAATAGCATACTTGTTCAACTCCATGCGCATGCATAAATGCCTGTGCAAAGAAGGGATACTCCGAAAACTTGGCAGTTTGCCAAAAACCAATTCTGGTGGCGAGATTTTGTAAGACAGCAAACATTTTGGGCGTCTCGTTTTACTTGCGTATTGGAAGCAATCTCTGCGCATGCGCAAGCTACTCAGCGAGCAAGCTATTCTCCTGTTTTCTTCTCCGCACGCGGAACTCGCATTGCTAGAGTTTGATAAAAAAAATAAATATTGCGAAGTTTTAATACATACGTATCTTTTTGAATATGATTCTTCACCTCAATATTTTACTATCACTATAATCAACAATGAAAAACCTTCTGGTAGTCATTGCATTCTGGGTTACAGTTGGTTCGAGCTTTTTATCAACGCAGGGGGAAGGGAAATGACAAATGCTTGAAAAGTATACGAGAAGGTTTAGGGGAGGCCACTCCCGCTGGTTTGTTTTTGAGAATGAAGAGGCTGATAGTATAACTGTGTGGCCTTGACTCAAAATACTAAGGGTTGTAATGTATAATTTATTTTCTTTATGTTGAATGTTTTTGGCTATTTATGTTGTACTAGTCCTGTGTGTCTTTAATAAACTAAATTAAAAACAAATATTGCCTATTTCCTCGGTTGCATTTTTATATGGCACTACAGCATTAAAACTCGATGGAGAAGTGACTGAGCATAGAACGAAGAAACTAATTCTGAGACTGACGTGGAAGACAATCCAGTCCAAGAAGAATATAGCGACTCAAACTCGAACACAAATGTTTGTATCAACCATCCATTCAACTTCTTATCTTGTCATGCCATAAAAAATAAAGATGTGCATAATTAAATAAGCGTAGGGTTGGAAAAAACGGGATGGCGCATAAAGTGCGCCAACCTGATCTGAATGTTCCAAAAAAGTCACCAGCTCAGGTGTCGTCCTCGTCATCTGACCGCGGTTCAAAATTACGAGGTCCGTCCCTAAATAGCCCTCGTGTTGCTTCAAAAACGGGACGTTAATATGACCTAACCTAACCTAACCAAAAAGTCACCTGTCCGCAAAGGGTTAAAAAAACTTATTATTTAAGGTATCCGACTGGTTTAAAATCGTCGTTTTTGATGAAATTATCAAAAACTTTTTATGACTTAATTCTGTAGCCTCTTTAATAAGCTTTCTAAAACTGTCTCACTTTTTACTCTACGTGAATTACAAATGGAGTTACAGCTGTTTTATTACCAAACTGTAAGCATTATTTTAAGTTGCATGAAAACTTGAAATGCGTTTTTTGAGAAATGATATTTTTGAGGAAAACTGTCGACCGTAACAATGATTTCTGAAAACGATATTGAAGTATTGATATGAAATTTTCTGAGATTGTATTCTGTAATATGCTTGATGTTTTTCTCTAAAGACTAAGGTCAATTTCAAAATCAAGTAATATTTTTAAGTGTTTAAATATAAAAGAAAAGCATTTTTTATGAAAAATTACCAGTTTAGTAACTATGTTCAGCTATATCTCAAAACTGTTTTGAAGTATAAGGAATATTTCAGAGCATAACACAGATAACTGTCATAAAAATGTACTCCTGCAAGGATTTATGTATATTTAGAATATGATTTTGTCTATGGCTGTTAGCGTAAGGCAAATATTTTAGCCATTTTTCTTCAAATTTCTCAGTTTAAAAAAAAAATATTATTTTGAAAGCTTAATTTTACAATATTTTCACAGTTTTAAAACATATGCAGTTGAAAAACAACATTAAAAATATATATATAAGTTATTTTTCAAAAAAATGTCTCCGAACACAGTCGGATACCTTAAATGAGATATTGTGTATTGGTAGAAATGAAAATCATTAACAACTAATTTCTTCAAAAATTAATCATACATACCTAATTTTATGAATTTAATATGGATGAAAGTAAGTGTAACTTTTTGAATTTCTCTTTCAGCACTACAGGGGAAGCCTGAAGAGTCTGAACACAGGCATCATAACATTGCTCAATTACGGAAAACATGTGCCACCAGTTGTATCGCACGTTACTTTAGCTCATGAAATTGGACACAACTTTGGTTCGCCCGTGAGTTGGTTTAATCTTTCACAAAATCGCTCTTAAAATTAGATTATTGTAATGAGCAATCGGATCTTTTCCTTTTGATTTAAACCTTTTGCGTTCATTTAGCATTTCATATATTGAGCATTTTTTTACTGCGCATGGGTGAAACGTAGCGTAATTTTTCTTTCCTAACTTAAGAGCCAGATATATAGGCCAACTTATATAAAAATTCCAGTTCAATACCGTTAGTATTCACAAAGATATCGGCATTGCAAGAGCTAAATTGCTTTTGACCTCTAAGAGAAACAAAATGATGAGGGTTCTTGATTAAATTGATATATTTTAAATTGAATCTTCGAAAGTAATATCGAATTTATATATTTATATTCTGAATACTCACGTATACTTATAAATTAAATGCATAATTTAAATTGCATTTCGATTATAACTTATTCGGAAAAAAAATAGCCCGTTACCGTTCATTGGTTTCTCTGTGAAACCACAAAATTCTCGAAAATAAAAAAATGCTAAATTTTTTCCCTTTACATATTTATGATCAGCTACATGTCTAAAAGTAATTTTCAAAGCGAAACATGTAGTGAATTTGCAAGGGGAACTGAGCATGTGGTTGTAAATAATTTAATTATTTATTAAGTAGCCGCCTTCGGTGACTAGCTTGTTCGCCGGGAATATAATTTCAATCAAATTTCTTGCGCATAATTTGATATTCATGGTTCCCTTAGCAAAGTAATTTTGAACTTTAAATTGTGGTAGACATTTAACCCGAGTTCGCCTTGCAGCTGTTCTGTTCACTGTCTACAGGAACAAGTCTTGTAACTGTCCGTGTCATCTAACATTTAATTGAGGGCCGCAGTGGCCTATTGGTAAGGTGTCGGTCTCGGAATCAGAGGGTTTCTAAGTTCGAAACGCGATTCCACTGCATATCTGTCGTGTATTGAACCTGTTGCACGTTACCGCTTAACTAACCAGCCCGGGAATACTCGTGCATCGAATTATCGCATTTTTGGTCTTAAAACTAAAATTTAATCATTAATTATCTTTATAATTTTACACAAAAATTACCTAGAATCCATAAACATCTCAAGTATTATATGCCTTCTGAGATGAATGAAAACGACAACCGCTTTCCAAAACAGAAGGGAGCATCTTATTAGATAGCAAAGAAAATTATTAAGTTAAGTGGTTAAGTCATACGTGGGGGAGGTCAAACGTCATCCTTCTGGTGTGGTGCAGAAGTTTGGAGACGGGGTGCCAGCTCAGGTGTCGTCCTCGACAACTGACCACGGTTCAAAATTACGAGCTCCGTCTCAAAATAGCACCCCCCGGGTTGCTTCAAAACGGTTCGTTAATATAATTTAACTAAACTAACTTCTAATTGCACGTTGTCGGCTCCAACTTCACTTTCTTATTCCTCGCTCAAAATATGCATTTGATTTCAACATTAAATTTTAAGAATTTTTTGAGATTTGTGTTGCATAAATATTAGAGAGGAGTTGTATTTGCTGTATCTTGTAATGAATAATAAAATATTATCTTTTATAACTACAGTAAACTCTCGCTACAACGATAATCGATGCAACGATAAATCCCTCTATATCAGTAAAATTTTGTGGTCCCGGTGAATTTGCATAGAACATAATGTTAATCTCCCCTCAATTTAACGGTATTCTATACAGCAATAAATCCCTGTACAACAATGTTTTTTTTTTAAATCTCAAAACCATTTTTTTCCTCTGTAACAATATTTCTGTTTCCAAATACAGTCGGACCTCTATTTAACGAAGTCGCTAAATCCCGAAAAAAAGTTCGTTATATGGAAAATTCGTTAAATAGAGACTCACCTTTTAAAATACTTTAAACTACACAAAACAGATTTTAAACTCATAAACATTAAATATTATTAAAAAAAAGTAATTAATCACACCTTTATTTTGAAAATTAATATCTATTTGTTTTATATATCTTACCAATCAAAAAGAAATCTGCAAGGAAAACAAGAATAAAGCAAAACATTGTCCGGGAATACATTGTATTTTCAATTTTAAAAAATAATTTTATATTAAAATTAATGAATTTTAATGACATTATCGCATTTATTATAACAATTCATTTTAAGCATACATCTCCACATGCGTCCTTGAATTTAATTACTGATAAAGTCTGTTAATTTTGTCTGAGGTTTTTCTTTGAAAAAGGATTTTCTCTCATAATACGTCTCGCATCTTTGCAATGCAGAAAAAGCCCCTTCAGGCGTATTTTCTTCAAACTGTAATCAACGTCGGGTTGTTTCAAATGATTTTAGCATTACATCATACGAAGATTTGTTGATTTCTGCATCATAATCATTTCCATCTACATCATCTTCGTCGCAATTCATTGCTGTATTGTTTTTTTTCACACTATTCAAAATATCCAATTCAGTTAGTGTTTCCGAAGTTTCAGCTTCAGAATCAAGTGAAAGAAAATCATGAATCAGCACATCATCGTTTTTCTTTGATGCTCAAGCACTTTCTCTTTGACATTTTCCAGCTACAAGAACCGAAATTACCAGCACGACTCTGATCAACAATCTAGAAAACGGGAGACTAGTTTAAGTACAGGGGGCAGCTCCATTGAGGGTGAAAGGGGGATATTGAAAGTTTTTCTAGTGAAGTTGACAGCGGGGGTGGGGTGGGTTGGATAAAGGTTTCACTTCCTGGATGAAGTGCAAAGAATGACAGTGATTTTAATGCTCTCGGCGGAGTTAGGCAACTGGTAAAGCCAGTTCAAGATCATTGATCACCATAAAATGTGTTAAAAGAAAAAATAAGTTTGAAATTTTCAGAAATATTTTGAGAAATAGGGAGAAAAAAATATTGGATCACAAGAAAAAGTTAGTTAAATGGAGAATGCACTTCGCTATTTGAAGGTTATTTTATAAATAAATTCGCAAAATGTTCTTGGTTCCAAGGAAAAGTTCGCAAAATAGAAGTTCGTTAAATAGAGGTCCGACTGTATGATGCTGATACAGATCCATCGCAATCTTTATTGACATCCCAGGAAGCTTTTCAGTCAGTTCAGTCCCTACGGGCATTTTTTTTTCAAGCCTTTCGCCGACAAATGATAATCATTTTCGTGTATTAGACTCTATGCAAACCTTGTTATTTGACTTAGCAGTTTGAAATTGAATAAGCAAACGAAAATAGTAGATTTTTTCGATAAATAAGTTTCTCAGGTGAACTATTTTATTGTATAGCTAAATTTTCAAATTTTTGTATGTTTTAACAATCATTAACACTCTGGTGATGCTTTTTATTGCAAAATGTATATTGTTGGATTGCGTCGACATTAAAACAACCAAAATTTAAGTTTTTTTATAACGTAATTATATCACCCCTCGATATAACAATATCTTTATTTGGTCCCCAAAGTATTGTTGTGACGAGGTATTACTGCATCAACTATATAATGCTTGTCTGTGAATGTCATGTCAGTGTATTTTGTTTGAAAAATTCCCGTCTCGTGAAAGTCTTTGTGTATGCTAATGCATTGTCTTCGGAATTCAGCATGATCCTGAGGATGACCTTCACTGCACTCCCGGAGGGGATCATGGAAATTACATCATGTTTGCTCGAGCGACGTCTGGAGACAAGAAAAACAATAACAAATTCTCCCCCTGCAGTTTGCGCAGCATAAACGCCGTTCTCAACACCAAGGCGAGGAGCACGAAAGGCTGCTTTACAGGTAAAGTCGACGCAGACAGGGGAAAGCAAGCGAAATTCTTGCAGTTGCTATTATTCATCGTCTGACATAAAAGGATTTAATAAGTGCTGGTTCATGTACTGAAAGAGAGTTTTTGGTACTCCATTAACCTTCCGTCGGGCGCATCTAATCTGTAAGATGAAGCACCCATGCTTTTTTGTTTAACCTTCCGATTATTAAGTAATTATGTTTAACTTTCCGTCGGGCGCATCTAATCTGCAAAATGAAGCACCCATGTTTTTGTGTGCCTGAATGCTGGTTTTACCGAGAAAGGTGTGGGACCTCTAGTATCTTCCTGGCTCTCTACCACTCACGCTAGGGTACCGTGGTTTTTTCTCTAGTGCTCTCTTGAAGTACGTAAAGGGCCTCGTTAATCTGGTAGTTGAATTGCGCCCGATTACGATTGTAATTTTGATTTCCCAAATTGTTCTCAATATTTCTTTTTATATACTTGCAAATGTTCGTATACCTGTGCCTCGGTCCTTAATTCAATGATACGGATCGTTATTTCTAATATATTGTTTCAAAAATGTCGAATTATTTCGGGCTCTCAATGATAACAGGTGTCATTGCTAAGGAACCTTACGGGAAAACAAACGTCAACTCCCTCCTGAATTCCTGGACATTTTGCTAGTTGAAATTGGAATTTGTGTCTTACACTACGAGCCGCCGTGGCCAGCCTCTGTGGGTTAAGTAAGTACGTAAGTAAGTTGACATTGGAAGGAAATACAAAAAAAAGTTATTTAGAAACGCAAATATAGCTTTGTAGGACCGATTAGTTCAGTCTGATAAGCTTTTCCTTAAGCCTAAGCAAAAATTTAATTTTTAATCTCACAGATGAGTTGCGCTCGATTGTGTTAGCATCTGTATTGCGCCCGACCGAAGGTTAAAAGAAAATGCATTTTGTAAATGGTTGGAAATGTTCGGCAAAAAGCTAGATAACCGTATTATTGTTGGCGTCAAAACACAGAACGTTAGATTCTTAGATTTCATAGAATGTGATATGAGACTTTTAGCAGTTCTGTCATGCGACGATTTCGGTCGCATTCGGTTGCCATGGTAATGTGGCTGAAATGTCAAAAAAAATGCTGCTATTACGAAAACTAATGGATAAATTTATATGGAGTGTCTCAAAAAATGCTACCACACTTGACACTTGGATTGTTTATGAGGTGTTAATTAAATATTATGCAAATTACTTTCAATGTTTATAACTAACTACATTAACGTACTCTTTTTGTACCTAGTTCATATTTTCAAATTAATGACCATTCCGGTGGCAACGCAATGGAATCACACACACTTTTAAAAACATTTAACATCTTATTCGCAAGTTCAGCACATTCCCTTTTGATGAATACCCTCAATTCAAACGGTTGCTGGTTTTATATAAAAACTTTATTCTTAAGAGAAAAATCCAGTAGTTTGAGCTTCATTGCTCCACATTAATCGTCTTTGAAACTCCTAGTCTTCTTCACATTTCACAAAACTCAACTCTCCTAACTGTATCAATCATCCTCAGTGAAAGTACAAATGTCTGTATGCAACTTTTCCACTTATATACTGCTTCAAAATACGATGGTTTCTACGATTTAATTTATTGTAAACTTTGATGCGATATTTCTGACTCAGCTTAGCTTACGTGAAGATCTAATAAAATGTGACAAATTATTTCATGCGTTTCTCTTTGTTCTTCTGTTCTGACATTATATTACGTTAGCTAATGCTTTAAAATTTGAAATATATGATTTGAAAAGAAGAATGGTTAACTGTATGCGTTTTTTGTAGAGCCCCTGGATGCGGTGTGTGGAAATGAAGTGGTGGAAGGTACCGAAGATTGCGACTGCGGGTGGGAAGAGGACTGTCACGAACCGTGCTGTTTCCCTATGCGAGTGAATCCACCACAAGATCAACCTCCCTGTAGATTACGCCCTCACGCATTCTGCAGGTGGGTCTTTATTTTTACTAACCACAAGTTACTTGCCGCAAAGATCTAAAGAAAAATTAACTATTGATCAAACAATAAATGTGATATACGAGGATGGATCCAAAAAATTTTACCGTGGTAATAAAAAAATATTTATTAACAATAGACAGAAAATACAAAAGGGAATTAAGAGACATACTTACCAATCACTTCGTCACACAATCACCAAATCTATTTAGTCATTTACCTGAACGCAGGACCAACTTGTTTAACCCTGCTTGGTAGAAATCTCGTCCCTGCCCATTGAGCCAGTTCTCGGAAGCTGTTTTGACATCATTATTTGAAGAGAACCTTGTCCCAGATGAGTGTTCCTTCAATTTCGGAAAGAGGAAATAGTCAGTGGGCCAACGTGAAGTCATCCGACGCAAACGCCCTGCGTGTTGAGTGATGGTGTCATCCTCCTGCATGACAATACCCATACTGCTCCCAAAACTCAAGAATTGCTGCAAAGCTTCAAGTGGGAAGTCATGAGCCACTCCCCATGCAGCCCAGATTTGGCACCTAGTCTGGGTTCCAAACACTTTTTCATTCAGTCAATACCCAGGCGAGCCGACTCAACCTTAAGATTTTAGAGTGCAAGTTGAGTCTCTGGGAGGAGAATATTCCAGCCTACAGATAGGCATGGTGAAAGTGTGGTCAAAAGTTACATCAAATATTTATGGAAAATTTAAATTTTAAAAATTTAAACGTTGCCAGTTAAAAGAACAAAGATAAATTAATAGAAGTGTGAGGCCCACAAAAAATAAAAAATAAATTTAAAAAAATACACACAAAGTAAATGGTAGACGTTACTGATAACAAATATAAAAAGAGATTTCACACTAATTTAAACAAAAGGAAACGGCATAACGTGATTGAAAGAAAAAAAACAGAAAAAAATCCAGCACACACACACACAAATAAAAGGATACAAAAATGGACAAAAACAAATTACAACACCAAATACAGGGCAAAAGATACAAAAAATAAAATTTAAACAAATTTATTAATGGGCTCATCAAGTAAATAAATTTAAAAAATAAACAAAATAAATTTATAGTATAAAAATACACAGCATAATAGTAATTGGCCGGAACATTCAGTCTTTTGTTAAAATTGAATTATATCAGAAATTAAAAACATATAGCTCCACAGAAAATATATATATATACAAAAAAACAGTAAAGAACAACCAATACAATGTATTGGGTTCCAAACACTTATCTAGAACAAGGTTATCTACAAACGATGATGTGAAAACAACTGGGGCAGCAAACAATGGGCAGGGACGTGATTTCTACCAAGCAGGGTTAAACAAGTTGGTCCTGCGTTCAGACAAATGCTTAAATAGATTTGGTGATTATGAGGAAAAGTGATTGGCAAATATGGCTCTTAATTCCTATTTGTATTTTCTGTGTATTGTTAATAAATAAATTTTATTACTCTTGTAAACTGTTTTTTGGATCCATTCATGTTCAAAAATTAGGCAGAATTCGTAAAATGCGAAAAATTTGGGTAATATGGCTTGAATGGTTCACAGTCAGACGTGGAGAAACGTGGGACTAACAATTGTGGGAACTCACATTTTACAGTGAAGATTCGGTCACGATGGCATTTAGGGGAAGGACCAAGAAGTGATGAAGAAGAAAATGATTCGGGCTCACCCCCTTTCACAGAAAGCTGATAATGATCTACAATTTTCATCAATGATTTTGTTTGCTGTGAACATTGCTTACATGCATTTTCGTAAAAATTGCACATATATTTGGGAAAATATAAAGGTTTTCTTACGTCCCACGATTCTCCACAATCGATTATGAGCCATTGCAGCCATATGAACTCCAAATTTTTCTCATTTTACGAATTATGATTAACTTTCGGACTCGAGTGTGCATCCATGTCCCTTATATATCTCCAGATTATTTATTATTTTATCAGAAATCATTAAATTCATTGCTTCGTTCTGATGCAACAAAAATCAATGGACTCATCAAATAAAGCACTTTAAGCTCAATGATCAATGACTAAATAGCAAAATTTATATTTGTTTCACTTCAATTATCTATGTGTAGAGTGTTCTCTTAAAAGATTTCGTAGCTATGTTTCCCATCCTTTTTGTTGGTCCTGACTTTTATAAAGCATATAGTATCATGACAGTTTTTCTGAGATGAAGAACAGTGGCGTAGCGAGGGTAAGCGGCGCCCGGGTCATATTATGACTTTTTCGCCCCCTCCTCCGCCATCAGCAGTGGCTTAGCTTGTGTAAACGGCTCCCAGGGGATGGCATTTTTTCGCCTCCTCATTATATTTGATTTAAGAAAGTGACATAAACGCATTAACGTTTTGTCACCATGGCCAGTGGCGTAGTGAGAGCAAGTGGCGTCCGAAGAATATCATTTCCTTTTTATCCCAGTCGTCACCAGTGGCTCAATAAGGTACATGGCGCCAAGGGTATGGTATTATTTTTACGCCCCCCATCATATTTTGGTTTAAAAATGGAATAAACGCAGTTTGTTTTGTCTCCATGGCGCCCCCTTAAAACTGGCGCCCGGGGAATCTATACCCCCTTGGCCCCGGGTCACTACGCTACTGATGAAGAGATGAGATGTAAGACGAAATTTTCAATCGCCAGCTTCTTTTGAGATATTATAATATCAAACCAACGAGTAGAAATCATTCTGTTAGGGAAGAAGTTCCACGTCACAGAAAAGAACAGATATTTCACAATTAGTAAAGTAACCATACCTTTGCTGCGGTGATGGTAAATATTGTGTTTCAAGAATTAGGCCGATCCTTCTTACGTTGAGTTCCATCTTTTTTTTTTTTTTTGCGCAAGAGCCATGAAGTTGACCATACTGCTCCATAAAAAAAATGTAAAATCCTGTCAAGATAAAAGTATAAGATTGCATATGTATAGAAAACCAATTTAAGATGTTTTCAGTTAAAACTGAACTATGTTTAAACGAGAGAATAAAAACGGATTGCTTTCAAAAATGCAAAAAAGATGAATATGTGGAGTTCCTCCAAGTAATGTAGGTAATGAAATTGTAGCAGTATTAAAAAAACGTTAACGTGCCGAGTTAAAATTTGAGCATTCGGATAAGATATGATGAACAGACATAATACATTGGCGCTTGTTTCCCGAGCAATAAGTGACGATGAAGGTCCTAGAAAACTAAATTATTGTTTAACTTTACACGAACTACATAAAGTATCGAAATATAAGAGCTAATCAGTGGCGGCGAGTAAGGGAACGTCGCCTCCTACTCTTCTGAGAAAAATTAATTTTTTATTTCTTTTTAGCTGTTTAAAACTAGGAATTACAAAAAAGGAATAATATTACGGAAAGATAGCTAATTTTGTAGCAAAATTTTAAATTTTGTTGTTTACCCCCTATACTCCCAGGTTCTTTTAGATATAAATAAATTTTTTGCCCCCTCACTTTTTTCACCCAGTAGTCGCCACTAGAGGTAATCATTCTGAACTGCAATCAAATAATATTATTACTAATATAATAGCACAGTTCTGTCTCTCGGTAACGGTCTGTCGTCACCAACAATAAAATTCGCGCCATAGCACTGCGAGACGTTAAACAGCATTATTTCATTGTTAGAGAACCTAAATTTCAGTCATTTTAAATTTAAAAGAATAATTGTCGTTCTAATTTCAAATTTAATAGCTCTAAAATAGTGAAATAAAATGTGCTATCGATTGATATAAAATTTATCTCGCTATGATCAATAGTTCCCGAGAAATTTTAAATTATATTAATCGGATATTTCAAATTAATTTCCGTTTTTTAATAGAAAGTAGTAAATCACGTCAGCGGTGTATCATGCGCGACGCCACGATGCATCTGATTATTGATTGCAATCGTGATTATATGATTTGATAATATTTCTTGGCAACGTTTGACAAGCAGAGAAGTGCTTTGTTTTTATTAGAATTTCGAAAAAGAATTCCTTTGATATTTTAACTTTTGACTTACGTTTGACAAGCTGAGAATTTCGTGATTGTTGAATTATAATAAAAATATTAAACATCGAAAAATACTTCACACGGAATGTTGTTTAACAAGATGTTTTTGAATAAAGAAATTTTGAATACAGGAAATAAGAAAAAAATTTCCTGTCATAAAACGTATGTTTATTTTATTTATTTTCAATCAATGTTAAACATTTCTCTCGCATTTATATCTATTTAAATACGTCAAATTTGACGGGAAATCTCTCGAATGAAGAGGCAATTTGCATCCGTCATACCATGACGGGTGATTTTCTAGTTACAAATAATGCATAATGACCCTCTAGATAATTTAGTTACATGTTATGAACATTTTACAGCATTTTTCTCGGAATGTTTTAACTTGCCGCCATAAACACTCCTTTTATAAATGTTTTTCTAACAGCTTTATTTTTACGTTTTTCAGTCCCAGTCAAGGCCCATGCTGTTCTGAAGACTGCCAGTTAAGCTTCGATAAACTGTGCAGAGAAGACAATGGCTGCAGAACAAAAAGCTTCTGCGAATATCCTTTTGTTTGTTATTCGAATGCGTTATCGAAGAAATTATGCGAAGTTGCGCATGACTCACAGTTTTGTAACGTTTTCTTATTCATTGAGACGGCAAATCTGCGGGGTTTGTTGTTTAACTTTCTGAAATGATTAGATAAAATATGGTCTTTCTGTGGATTCAGCAGAGCGACGTCATTTGACTTTCTTTTCCCCTGTGCGTAGAAAGTCAATAAAAAAATCAAGTAAATGTGTAGTGAAATATAGAGTTATAAACAATCAGCAGGTGATATACTTTTTAGATTTGAATTAATGCGACTTCGCTTCGAATATTAAATTCTTAACTTTTATTTGAAAGAAAACCATCTACATTCTCTGAATCAGCGGGAGTGACCTCCCCGAAACTATCTCGCATACGACCAGTAATGTGGGGTGGGTAAACACCCAGTTGGTAGGTAAATATTTTTGGGGTATTTACCCAAGGCTGGGTTATTTTGAAAAAAAAATTATGAATGGTGATTTACAATGAAACACATAAAATTTGTGAATTCCAAAAAACTTAATATTTTGCAAAAAAATTGCGTATGTTCGCGATTTTTACGCTCGCTGAGGTACCACAACTTTATTTAACGTTTTTGAGTACGAAATCTTACTATAGATATCGCACAGCATTTCACTGTACCTCTGGTTAATCACAGGAGTTCATCTGAAGAATGTCAAAAAGAAGTTTCGTTTTGGGAATTGCCATAATTTCCGAAGCGCGTGTTTGCGGCTCGCTTCAATTTCCGCCAAGGTCAAACGCCAACCATACTCTCTTGAGTAAAATAAGCGAAACATTCGCCAACACACAGTCGTAATGCGCATTTTGAACACCTGTTTTTCAACCGATGGAGATGAAAATCGGGCTCTGATCTATAATTAAAGTTAACATCCGCGATATCGAGTTTTATTTATCTAAGCCAAAGGGCTTATGAGATACAAGAATGCGATTATACAGACCGACAGACAGTCAACCCGTTGACGGATTTGGCCCAAAATTTTATACGGCCCTACATTCATGACGATAAAACTGTGTACCAAATTTTATCCATCTAGCTATTCAAGTTTTTGAGTTATAGCGTTCGCATGACCGCGGACATACATACAGACAGACTTCCCGCTGATGGATTTTGTCCAAAATGTGATAGAAACCTACAAATTGTGTTTAAAGACGACATACCAAATTTCATCCCCGTAGCTCTAATAGTTTCCGAGTTATCGTGTTCACAGACACACAGACATTATTCCAAAGTTGTGTTTTTCGGACTCAGAGAGATCTAAAACGTGGAGATTCGTCAAAATCTCGAGTTCGAATTTTTTGACGATTACAATACTTTCCCTTTGTATACTTCGTATACAAGAAAGTAAAAATGAAAAATAAGCATTTAAGAATTATAAATCAATAAATATTAAGTAAATATTGTGACAAACTTGCCTCGTTCGCTTGAATACTTTCAAAAGCATTGTTTCTGACAGTGTTTGGCAAAAAAATAATTTTGTTTAATTTTCATGATTGTGTATGCATAATGAATCATTTATTTCCCGCGTCCGAGCAGGTCGAAACAATTTTTACTTTCTCGTATACGAAGTATACAAAGAGAAAGTACTGCAATCGTCAAAAAATTCGAACTCGAGATTTTGACGAATCTCCACGTTTTAGATCTCTCTGAGTCCGAAAAACACAACTTTGGAATAATGTCTGTGTGTCTGTGAACACGATAACTCGGAAACTATTAGAGCTACGGGGATGAAATTTGGTATGTCGTCTTTAAACACAATTTGTAGGTTTCTATCACATTTTGGACAAAATCCATCAGCGGGAAGTCTGTCTGTATGTATGTCCGCGGTCATGCGAACGCTATAACTCAAAAACTTGAATAGCTAGATGGATAAAATTTGGTACACAGTTTTATCGTCATGAATGTAGGTCCGTATAAAATTTTGGGCCAAATCCGTCAACGGGCTGACTGTCTGTCGGTCTGTATAATCGCATCTCCAACGAGTCCGCTATCTCCACGCGCATGCGTATTGAACGCAATCTTCTGTGCACGATATTTATTGACTCCTGCTGGGCGCTTTTTTTTATCCGATTCTCCATGCGCATGCGTACTTGGTAGCAATTTGTGCACGTGGAAGGATTGTCCTTGAGCCAAGAAAGAGTAGAAATCGGTATTCATTTAATCGGAACGCATCTCTTCGAATTTCATTTTTTACCTAAATATTTTCTGATAGTCCTGGGTTACAAGAGGTTCAAATTTTTTATCCACGCTGGGGGAGAGGAAACAGCACCTTTTTCGAGAAGTATACGAGAAAGTTTAGGGGAGACCACTCCCGCTGGTTTGTATTATGGCAATTAAAGTGTCAACTCCGAACCCTCCATTTAATACTGATTGCATACGTGTTGCTCTCTTTGTAATAGAAGAGAAGGCTTGTTTCTTGAGTCATTTATAGTCGCACCTCGAAACTTACTTTTTTAAAAAGATGTATATGCAACTGCTTGTTCATATTTGAATTTCGCATATGCTTTTTGCTTTCTTTTTTTACAAACAAAGAAATTGTACGTTGTTAATCCTTAGCGATTCTTACTGGGAAAAGTGCTTTATGTCCGCCTTCAACGAAGAAAGAAAATAAAACTGTCTGCGGTGATAAGTCTGCAGTCTGTTACAATGGGGTAAACTTTTGTTTTCATTTTCTATTTGTTATTCTATGTGTGACAGAAATATTCTATTTTACTTATCAAAGTATTTGCCGCCAAAAATTTCGATTAGGGCTTTTCTTTTTCTCCCATATAAATTTGGGAAGGTAACTTTTACGTTCTATATGTGAGAAAACCTTTCGCTGAAAGCCTATATTGTCTAGACAATAATACGCATGCGCGGAAGAAGATCAGGCAAGCGCAGAAAGAGCGGGCAATGACAAGCACTTATCCCGACGGGACAACTACATGCCGTTGTCCCCTCTTTTTCTCTTCCTGCGCATGCGTGAACTTATTATTGTAGAGACAATATTGGCCTCGTGTAAACCCTGCTTTAGACAGGGTGCGTGAGCTCTGAGACTCTTAAGCCCAGGGGCTTACAATGGTGAAGGTGAATGACATAACAACATAGAGCTTTATGTTACTTCGATATTATTGATAGGAAAGTACAGATAGATATTAATGAATCATTTTTATTCCATGAGTTGTGGGGAAAAATAAATAAATAAAAAGAAAAGAGAAATAAAAACAAAAGAATAATTAAATTATAAGTATTAACCCACTATTTAATTTTATATTTTATCGACAAATCGGTCGCTGCTGGTAGCATGCCTAATGGACAAAAGAAGCCAGTCTTGGGAAATGGCTGATGGTGCTTTTCAAGAACTAGTTGTCTTAAAGGACTTACACTAGGATTTAAGTTAATCGTCTCGTGCTTTTTTCCCCTCCTGCATTTTTTTTCGTAACTTGTTTGATGTTTTTAATGGAAGCGAAATTTTTCTTGACTTTGTTGAATAGCATGAGTAAATCTGCAAAGCTTCCATCATTATCTACTAGACTGCTGGGTAAATTAGTTACAGTAGCAGGCGTGTTGTTACAGTCCACCCGACGGGGGGAGGGCACTGCCTGCTATACAAGAGGAGGGGCGTAATGATGACCCTCTCAAATATTCCCTAGATTTTTATTTAGATACTAGTTGAATAGCCATTTGCGTAAACGGGTACAAAAATTTGCCCCAATTGGGGGGGGGGGCGCACAGCATCCTGGAAGAGGGATCCTGCCCCACACACTTGCAACACTCCTATACAGGAGTAGCTTGAGAGGAGTGTTTGAATTGCATTCTGGTCAATCTTTCTATTTAATTCCAACTTTAAGAAAATATCTCAACCCAAATCGAAAGTCAGCCACAGCAAATCTTGCTCCTATCGGCGCGAACATTATCTAGAACCTTTTTGTGTGTGAAGCACCTGTAGGCACCCCCCATAGCGAGTACCTTCTCGAGAATGCGCTCGTTCAGCAAATTATAAACTCAGTGATGCATGCCTTCTATGTTTTACCTAGGAGTTGCGAGCTGGAATCAACTCCGCTTCTTTTCTTTTTTTGCTTCGGTCGTGGAAAGACCGGGAAGATTATTTCTGACTCTACCTCTAAATTGGTCGTTGGTGGATCTTTGAAGTCAAGTTATAATGGATATGATAGAAATATGAATAATTCTCAATCGAAAACTAGAAATAAAGTTAGTATACAGGGTGATTCTGCGGTCATGGGACAAACTTTGAGGGGTGGTACAGCTTACTAAAACATGCATTTTTTGTGTAGGAATGTAGGGTCGGAAGTCAAGCGTTGAAGCACGAACACAAAAAATGAGATATGAAAAGAAAGACATTGTTTATTTACATCATCATCTCGAAATGCTTCTTTGCAGCAATGTTCACATTAAATGCTCAAAATTGCGACCATTAGAGATGATGATGTAAATAAGTCTTCTTCATATCCCATTTTTTTGTTTCGTGCTTCCTGGCGCTTCCGACCCAGATCATCTCTCAAAAAAATGCATGTTTTAGTAAACGTGTACCCACCCCTAAAGTTTGTCCCATGACCGCGATCAAACCACTGTATAACACTAACTTATTTTCAGGTTTTCGATTGAGAATTATTCATATTTCTATC